>WNYA01000180.1:94922-240597 GCA_019512145.1 Engystomops pustulosus | reverse complement strand
ATATCACCTCTAGATGTATTTTCACTTATATTAGTATTACAGAGTGTATCATTAGTAAGCATTACATGCATCTGCATAGGCTGGCACTGCTAATACCCTGCAATACATCAGTATTGCAGAGTATTATCATGAACAAGCTCAGATGATTGCTTGTTCATATCCCATGGTGGATCAAGTAAAAAATGTAAAAAAAAATGTTTTTCAATAAAAAAATAACTTTATAAATCACTAAAAATGCCCATAAGCCCAAAAACATATAAAGAGACATATAACGCTCAAAAAAGTCTAAATCATAACACAAACCCCACATATGTAGGATCACCGCATCCGTAACAATCTGTAGAATAAAACTAAACAACTATTATGCTGTTTCTGATAGTTTGTGGGGTGCAGATTTGAAAATGGGTTGGTTATATAGGGGTTTTTTGATGCTAAATATGTAAAATTTAATTTCAAACAGTATTTATCCCCAAAATAATCAATTCTGAAAATACGGAAAATCGCTATTCGATTTGTAGGCCGCGTGACGTCAAAATAAATTATCCAAACATTTCAAAAATTATGAAAATGTAAAGTAAACAAATGGGAAATGTTATTCGGCAAGTTATTTAGGTGGTAAATCGAACTGCCTGAAAGCGCGGTGATTTTGAATTCCGAAAATGGCAAATTTTTCTAAAAATTCATCATTTTTTTCTTTTTTTTGTAAATAAACGCAAAACTTATCAGCCAAAATTTACCACTAAAATGAAGTACAACATGTGGGGAAAAAAAAATCTCAGAATCGCTTTGATAAGTAAAAGTATTCAAAAGTTATAACCATATAAAGAGACGCAGGTCAGAATCCAAAAAATGGGACTGAGCCTTAAGCTGTAAAATGGCTGCGTCCTTAAGGGGTTAATAGAGAGGACCTTGTATACAAAAATGGCTGCGTCCTTAAGGGGTTAATAGAGAGGACCTTGTATACAAAAATAAAAATTCTGGGAAAAACCGTGCATCACAGGGGACAACAATTATTTACCGGCATTGAAAGGGTGTGGAAACCAGTGCTGGGTGGAGACTAGAGATGAGCGAGCACTAAAATGCTCGGGTACTCGTTATTCGAGACGAATTTTTCCCGATGCTCGAGTGCTCGTCTCGAATAACGAGCCCCATTGAAGTCAATGGGAGACTCGAGCACACACGGACCGCAGATGGGGATCCGGAATGGGGACAGGTGAGTCAAGAGCCGGAGTGGGGGAACACGGGTGCGCCTGTAATCCGAACAGGGATCACGGGAGTACCCATGACACCATGGCCTCCTTCCTTCTAAAAATCAACTTTTAAAATCAAGCTTCCAGTATTCTTCTTCTCTTCTTCTGCTTCTAGAAGTTTCCTGACAGGGTCTTGTAACTCCCCTGGTCAGGTGGTGGCTACTCCTCCAATTACATCTCAGCTTACATCTCAGCTCACAGAGACAAAGTATAACACATGTGATTGGCTGACACATATGACATCAGACAAAACAGTTAACTCCTGCCTTGCCAGGCAGGATCTACTACTGCAGTGTTCCCCTGTGTCCTATAAGGACTATGTAGTGTGATGTAGTGACATGCTGTGGGGCTGACTAGACCCTACACAGGCTGCAAGCTACATGGTGGGACGTATTCGCAACCACTCCTCTGCCTTGCATCGGCGAGGGTGTTGCATAACCTCACTTTTACCTGCACAACTAATAAGGATCACATGGTGTGTTTGGATTTGAATTTATGTACTGATGAGGGTCATATTAATACAAACACATTCAGAAAGAAAGTGGCTGGGAATACCATTCTGCACGCATGTAGTCTACACCCTAGGTATACTATTAGGTCAATACCTGTGGGCGATCTAACGCGAGCAAAAAGGAACTGCAACTCGGAGCAAGATTGCTTGACTGAGTCCAGGAACATTAAAAGGAGGTTATCTAAAAGGGGCTATACGGATGGCATGTTAAATCGGGCAAGTAGTATAGTCAATCAAAAACAAAGAGAGGATTTATTGATAGAAAAAACAAAACAGGACAACCAGTACAATAATAATCCTTTTCTAGTTTTGCAATACAGCAACCAATTTGACGACATCAAGAACCTGATTTTACGACATTTACCCATTCTCTATCAAGATGAAAAACTAGCACAAATACTTAAAAATGGTTGTAATGTTGTATCAAAAAAAAGCATTAACCATAGGTAACATGATCTCACCTAGCTACAAACATAGCATTAAACCCAACCCTACCTGGCTCTCATACAAGGGATTTTACCACTGTGGAGCCCAAATCTGCAAAACTCGCAAAGTGGTTAAGATCAAAAAACTATTTTCAAACTCAGACAATTCGCTAAAGTTTGACATTAAAATGTATATTAATTGCAACAGTGATTACGTTGTTTATATTATGGAATGCACGCTATGCAATGTTAAATACGTAGAGGCCACTACTCGCAAGTTAAAACGTCGCATCCTTGAACACCTGGGAGACATAGGCAAAATCGGAGCTAACAATTTAACCCGTAAAAAAAACATATAGGGAACTTCCAAACACTTTACTGAACAACATGGGGTTAACACCACAGGTTTCCTAGCATATGGTATAGAACAAATTCGTCAAAACACAAGAGGAGGAGACCGAAGTAAAAACCTCTTTGACAGGGAAGTGTTTTGGATACTGCATCTCGACACTAGATTCCCTAAAGGGATGAATTATAAACATGAATTCATGTTCCACTATTGAATATTAGCCTATGTTTAAGACCTCTACATTTTTCAAACGATATTCACACATAGGTTTATTTCTTGGTCTGAACACGTCTCTACATGCTCAGTGGGTCATGTACCGTTCTCCCTGTGTTTGCAAAAACAACAAAAACCACTAAATTAAAACTTTTCTCTGTAACTACACGCTACATCTTTACATTTTAATGTTATTATGCTTTTTGTTTACAAAGGTGCCTATTTTAAGGATTGTACTAATAAATGTGTTTTTAAAGCATTAAGATGTAAACACACTTGTGCGGCAGACTTGCATGTTCAACTCATATTACGTCATGGTTGGGGGCAGGACTCTGTTCCCTCCCCTTCTGATGCTTCTCCCGTGCATACTATTTTAGTCTCCTGCACTTAGATGTGTACTAGCCATGACTAAGAGCGTGTGTAGCGCTCGAAACGCGTAGGCTTATGCCTGTAGCCCACCACCTGGACGCAGTGCTGTAGTGTGTTTCTTCATGTATTGCCTTACTTGGAGCTTGCAATAAAATTTGGAGGCATCTTTTTATCGTATGTGCTGGATCGTCTTTTTTCCTTCGGGAATTTCTTGTTCAGAAAATCTAGCCCTCGCCGCGGGAGCTTCACTACGTGAAACATTGGCGCTCATGCACCAGCTGTGGCCCTGCCTCTCCGTCTGGCCCCATCACTGCCTCTTCCAACCTGTTCTCTTATAGAACTCACCTCCGTCTCAGAAGTACTGTATTCACCTGGCCTATCAACCCAGGTCTGTCGCCTCATCATCCACCGATCCCTCAGTCTTCTCCCCCTCAGACTTCCTGCCCTGACAACAACTTCACCACTGTCTGACAACCATGTCTCCTCATCATCCGACACCTCTTTACACACGTCTTCCACTATGTCAACAATGTCATCATCACCCACAGACTGTGACCGGTGGAAAACCTGGGCATCGGGAAAGACAAGTGGGCAGCAACCTGACAAGTGGTTTGTGACTCTGGGAAGGGTCCAGAAAACAGTTCCTCAGAGTATGCTGGCTCAAATGCCAAATTTTCCTGGGAGGGGGCAGACTGGGGGGGAAGGAGGTCTGGAAGAAGCTTCCAGTTTCTAATGAGTCTAACAATGCACCAGGTGTGCAACCCCTTAAAGAAGGGTGTGGAGCTTTCAGAAGTCGCTCTCTACCTGGAGACACAGAGGCTGGACTGTGTGAGAGCCACAAGTGAGTGACACAGGGTTACTGAACGTATGTTTCATGCTGGCAGGGAGAAGCTCTCCAGTGGCTAGTGAGGGCCGCCAAGTGTTTAGTTAGAGCTAGACAGGCAAGGATTTTATTTGATGTTTTGTTTGTTACTGCTGTTTTTGCTGGAATAAATGCACAATTTCAACTTTAATCCTGCTGTCCAAGAGAACTTTGTCATTGCCGATCCTCACATTTGAGCTGAACCCCTACACTTGCGAAACCATTTCGGTTTTAAATTCTGTGGTTTGTCCGAATCAGTCGGGTTGTCCGAAGTCCACGGCCCCCAACTGTGTCATATGCAAGCCAGCGCTGATGCCAAAAACCTGGGGCAATTCAGCACAAAAAGGAAAAATTCGGGAAACCCGAGAGAATCGCGGTCCGCGGACCCTTAGTAAATGTGCCTCATCAACAATAAAGCACCATTTGGCACTTTAGCAACATTGATAGACACCCCATATAAGTAAGCAGGATGAGGAAGGTAAATGTGCAAGGGAAGTTCAAACCACTGGTCATAATAAGCTGAGGGAATGCCTGTGGAAACAGCACCTTCAAATGTGTTTAGCCCCAGATTTAAACCACATTTTGCTAAAATTAATTTTTATTTCCATTATAACTTATGAATGTTGACCAACCACCTTCAAAAACATTTCTATGGCAATTTCAGGTAGCATTCTAAAGAGGTTTCACTGTACCTACAACAAACATGTCAGTTTTGAGAGAACATGCTTGGGCAAAAAATTAGAAGGCACAAGTGCAGGGCACTTTGCAGCAACTTTGTACAAATTAAGTACAAGGACAAGAGAGAGGTCCTTGAATTAACTACAATACATGGGCACACCAGCACCCCTGGCCAAGTACAAGGTACCAGTATAGAAACCTGACTACATAATGGATTATAACAAGTACATGGGAGGGGTTGACTTGTTGGACCAGGTACTTCAGCCATACAACACCATGCTGAAATCGAGGGTGTGGTACTAGAAGCAGGCCATGCACATCACCCAGAAAGCACCATATGATGAACTTTCCTGGTCTGACCAGGGGATTCCTGGCAGTCATCGCTCATGTACCGCTGCTTCCTTCACCCGCCTAGTGAGGAGGGTAGCTTTAGCACCTCAGGTAGAGGATCCCATAGACTACTGGGCAGCCAAACTTGATGTTGAAACTTGTGGAGTTTGCAGTAGAGAAGCTGACCTGCTCGGCCAGTAGTGTGGCATCAGAACGGGTGTTCAGTGCGGCGGGGGCCACCGTTACCCCAAGGAGAACCCGCTTGTCCACTCGTAATGTGGAGAGACTGACCTTTGTCAAGATGAATCAGGCTTGGATCGGCCTGGATTTTAACTCGCCAATGCCTTATGCATCAATAATATCAGCCATGAAGCCTCCTCCAAACGCTGAGAAATGAGCTGGGGTTCTAACTACCTGCCTCAGCCACTATTCTGATGCTCCCACCCACCTGATGCCACACATCTGCTGCCAGTTGCTCCATCAATTTTGTTGCCACAATTTTTTGCCCAAAAAGGCACTGCCAGCCCTTCACCATTATGTACAGCAGAAGGTGGGCCAGTCCTTGAGCTTATCAGTTTCTTCCATGGTGCACGCCAGCGTGGACATGTGGAGCTGCAGCTATGGTCAGGGCCAGTACATGTCCTTTACAACCCACTGGATGCTTCCCTCCCATCAACAACTTCCACAAGAGACGGCCTTTCTCCTCCACTTTGTCAAACTGCTGCTCCTGCGGCAGTGTCTGTCTCCTCCTCCTCCACCACCATCTCAGCCTTCACAAGTGCTGCTCCATATTCCACATGTGCAGGGCACATCGGTGTCACGCAGTTCTACACCTGGTTTTCCTGGGCGAACAAAGTGACACAGGAAAGGAACTGCTCCGTGTCATGCAACAAGAAATCAATGTGTCTTTCTCTGCGACAACTAAAAATCGGAACCATGGTGACAGACAATGGGAGGAATATGGTGTCCGCACTGCACCGAGGAGGGATGGTCCATGCGCCCTGCATGGTGCACATGTTCAATCTGGTAGTAAACAAGTTCCTGAAGTCTTCCAGCCATCTGCAAGACATTCTAAAAATGGCCAGAACACTTTTCACACATTTCAGCCATTCTTACAAAGCCAAGCACACACTCCTCGAGTTGCAGCGCCAGTACGGCCTACCCCAACATAGTCTGATATGCAATGTTTACACCCGTTGGAATTCCAGCCTCCATATATTTAGACCGCCTGTATGAACAGAGAAAAGCCATTGATGATTTTTTGATGATGCAAGCGGACCGTAGTACTCCCCTTTGTAACTTTGATGTCAGCCACTGGCAGCTCATGTGTGACACCTGCCGTTTGCTCAGGCCCTTTGAAGAGGCCACGTTATTTGTCAGTCGCCAGGACTGCAGGATCAATAACGTCATTCCACTGCTTCATGTCCTGCTGCAAAATCTGTCTGGTCAGAGCACTGGAGAGGTGGAAACTACATCTCTTGGCCACATGAGTCCAGTGGGGGCTGAACTGGAGGAGGATGAGGAGAAGGACATTGGAGCACAAGCAGAGTCTGGTGAAATCAGTGGTTTTTCAACCTGGTGAGTGGAAGTGAAAGAGAGAAGGAGCAGGAGCATCTGAAGGAGGTAGAAGATGAGGCAGATGACCCAGAAGCTCCGTGGTAGTATACAGTGGAGATGGAGGCCGGGAGTCCCTCAGAGTCACTTGCGCAGATGGCCCGCAGCATGCTACTTTGCCTAACTAGTGACAGCCGAATAGTCAACATCCGCCATAGGGATGACTTTTGGCTCTCCATCCTCTTGAACCCTCGCTACCGGGCAAAAAATGGGTGACTTTTTTCCAGCTGCTGAGAGGGAGACACAACTGGCATATTATAGAGAAATATTGTGCACAGAGTTGGCCACTACCTATGTGCGTCATTGTCCATCCTCTGTCAGGTCTGACTGGGGGATTTCTTGCAGTCATCGCTCACGTACTACTGCCACGGCTGCTGTGGGGAGCTGGGGGTAGGGGGGGTAGGAGCAGTAGCAGCTCCATCAGCAGCAGCTTAAGTCTGGATCCATATTGAGCAATTTCCTTCACCCGCCTAGTGAGGTGGGGAGCCGCTGCACCAGCAGGTGGTGGCCTACTTGGACAGCACTTTACCACCTCAGATAGAGGATCCCATGGACTACTGGGCAGCCAACTTGATGCGTGGTCGCAACTTGCGGAGTTTGCAGTAGAGAAGCTGTCCTGCCTGGCCAGTAGTGTGGCATCAGAGTGGGTGTTCAGTGTGAGGGGGGCCATCTCGTTACCCCAAGGAGAACCCGCTTGTCCACCCATAATGTGGAGAGACTGAACTTTGTCAAGATGAATCAGGCTTGGATCGGCCAGGATTTCAACTCGCCAATGCCTAATGCATCAGATTAGATCAGCCATGACACCTCTTCCAAACGTTGAGAAATGTGTATGGGTTCTAACTACCTGCCTCAGCCACTATTCTGATGCTGCCACCCGCCTCATGCCACACATCTGCTGCCAGTTGCACAATCTGCCTCCTACCATCTTTACCAGGGACTGGAATTGTCCACCACCTCCACACTATATCATGGTGCCACTCTGTGGGCTCCTGCTGCTGCAGATGCCACCTCCACACTATATCATTGTGCAACCCTGCTGCTGATGCCACGTCCACACTATATCATTGTGCCACCCTGCGGGCTCCTGCTGCTGCTGCTACTGAAGCCGCCAACAAACGATATCATTATGCCACTCTGCAGGCTCGTGCTGCTGCTACTGATGCCACCAACACACTATATCATTGTGCCACTCTGCAGGCTCGTGCTGCTGCTACTGATGCCACCAACACACTATATCATTGTGCCACTCTGCAGGCTCCTGCTGCTTCTACTGATGCCACTTTCACACTATATCATTGTGCCACCCTGCGTGCTCCTGCTGCTGCTGACGCCTCCTCGACACTATATCATTGTGCCACCCTACGGGCTCCTGCTGCTGCTGCTTCTGATGCCACCTTCACACTATATCATTGTGCCACTCTGCGGGCTCCTGCTGCTGCTGCTACTGATGCCACCTCCAGACTCTATCATTGTGCCACTCTGCGGGCTCAAGCTGCTCCTGCTGCTACTGATGCCACCTCTACACTATATCATTGTGCCACTCTGTGGCCTACCATGTTGCCGCCACCTCTGACCTCATGCTGCTGGTGCCACCTTTGGAGTTTTTTTGTCAAAGGCCTGATTTTTTCAGAAAAACTGTAATTTTTAATGGCTGTGGCGTCTCCAATCTGCTGCTACTGATGCCACCTCTACACTATATCATTGTGCCACTCTGTGGCCTACCATGTTGCCGCCACCTCCATACCTCTGACCTCATGCTGCTGGTGCCACCTTTGAAGTTCTTTTTTGTCAAAGGCCTGATTTTTTTCAGGAAAACTATAATGTATAATGGATGTGGTGTCTCCAATCTGCTGCTACTGATTCCACCTCCACGCTATATCATTGGACCACTCTGTGGCTTTCCCTGTTGCTGCCACCATGTTGCTGACACCTGTGGGCTCCTGCTGCTGCCGCCACCTCCACACTCTTATCATTGTGCCACTTTGTGGCCTCCTGTTTCCGCTGCTGATGCTGCTGCTGCTGCTGCTGCCACCTCCACGCTATATCATTGGACCACTCTGTGGCTTTCCCTGTTGCTGCCACCATGTTGCTGCCATCTGTGGGCTCCTGCTTTTGCCCCCACCTCCACACTCTGTCATTGGACCACTCTGTGGCTTTCCATGTTGCTGCCGCCTTTGGCCTCCTGTTGCTGCTGATGATGCTGCCGCCGCCACCTCCACACTCTTATCATTGTGCCACTTTGTGGCCTACCATGTTTCCGCCACCTCCATAATTTGTCATTGTGCCACTCTGCAGCCTACTCATGCTTCTGCCAACTGACTGATGTCTCCCTGGAACACCCTGGGATTTCCATCATTCTGTTTTCACGCCCCACCACTCTATGACATTGCCAGTGTTTGGTTTTCCCCTTCATTTTATCTGCCAGAAGGATGAAAAACTTCAGGATTGATAGCCAAAATCAGGAGTGGATACAGAACACACAGGAAATGCAAGTATCCCATTTGCTGCTCATCTCTGGATCATATTTTTGGCTTTAGCAATAATGATGGATTATTGACCGATTGAAAGAGGACACTGACGCGTGAAAAGAAGGGCAAAGTGATCAATGATCAGGTTCTGTCGTAATCTATGGAATTATCTGATGTCAGTGTAAAAAGAGTGCACTCTTTGATGTTGTAGTGGGATTTTGACCCTCAGCTCGGTCCTTTTCAGCTGGCACAGACGTTACCTTGTCAGGCTGCGTTCCTGCTTTGCTTATTTGGTGAAGTTGGCCTCTGTAAGTGCACATGGAAGTGAAGAGTGAAGCGATTCTAAGAGCGACGGCTGTCTTATGCAAGTCATATTAAAACACAGCATTGTTTGAAGACCAAACCATGCTCCCTATGCATATTTTAGCATGGCACAACGTTCTACAACACCCTACAGGCTCTCTGCAGACAGGAAATACCTGTTTTTTAACACGATTCGTCATGATTCAATTCGGACCGGATCAATTTTTTTTTAAAAATTCGGCAAATCGGGACGAACCAAATTTTAACAAATTTGTCCATCTCTAATTTCCGGGTATAAAATCAATATGCACAAAACAGAGGTGTTATTATTGGATAGGGGGGACATTTGTCCTGGAATAAGGATTGGTGGTTAAAAACTGTGAAGGATAATTTTATGTATCTAGGGGTTAAATTAGATAGAGACAGGGTTGTTAAAAAAAATAGTACACGATTTAAAAAGGTGGATGGAACTTCCGCTCTCATTATTTGACAGGGAAAAATTAATTAAGATGCTTTATACAGTGCAGATGCTCCCTTTGTTACTTAAACACAAGGATGTGAAAAATTTTTTTTATGGAGAAATAGGAGGAGTGGAGTATCTATTAAATATCCGCAAAAATCACAAGGTATAGGCGGGCTGTCATTTCCTGACATAAGAACATAACATATAGCCTGAATTATGAGATTTGTGGCACAATGGTAAATAAACAGGATAAGTTTGTAGATGGAAGAGAGCTTGACCCAACCTCTAACATTAGGGAAGTTTTTGCATGAAAAGACTGTAAATTTGAAGATTCCAGGTAAAGCCTCTATTCTCTTAAGAGATACAAGAGCTGTTTGGATAACGGTGAGGAGGAAATGTCAGCTACCAGCGGATACATCGGGATAACTGTCTCTAGGAGATTTTTTTAGCATGTGCAAATGCAGGGTCGGACTGGGGTACCTGGGGCCCACCAGTGAAATTGATTTTGGGGGCCCACCTACTACTACATAGAAATATTCTGGAATAAGGGAATTTATACGCACTAGCAGGGGCAGTAAAGCAAAGGATAATCTAAGCCCTTTCTCCCTCCCTCTCTGCTAGTGATCGGTTCTTGGTTTGTGTACAGGGGCTGCAGGGGTGATGTTATCTCAGGGCATTAATGTTAGGGATAGTATAAGAGTTACCCCTGGTTTCCAGGGCTTTCTGCTGGCGGCTGGGCTGTGGTTAGGGATAGTATAAGAGTTACCCCTGGTTTCCTGTACTTTCTGCCGGTGGCTGGACTGTGGTTCGGGATGTAAGTGTTCGCACTGCACCATAAGAAAATGCTGAAAACCATTAGAAGAACTGATGACATTAACCGCACTCTGGCGTCCCGCACAACATAGACAAGTCACATCTGGCTCTCGGACCCTATAGATATAACAGTACATAAGCTGAGAGCTGTCTCACACTAGAAGGTTAGTCAGTGACTACAATACTGATCTGACACAGGAAGAAGTAGCATCTAGTACCTCACAGGTGACTTGTCTTCTCCTTCACAACCAGAATCATCGTGAAATCTAGTTGCAGATTTTTTTGGCAGATGTGTTCTGGGAAGCCGATCCCCCTCACTTCACCCCTAAAAATACCACAGTTACTTACAGTATAATGTCACCTGGATAATACATTGTCCCACACGATACGTAAAAGAGATCTACATAAGAACCCCTCCGTGCCCCCACCATAAAAAAATTAATTGTTTACCCCGAAATAGATTACTACATTACAGTCCTGTGACATAAATAATACTGTACCATTAAAAGTATGGCCCCCCCCACCCCCCCCCCCACCTTAATTACATAATATTTGGTTCCCCTGTGAATTATTTTAATGAATTAATTTATCTATTTAATGTCCCTAATAATTATTTTCATACATTTCCCCTACTAAAAAATTTGTTAAATAAAAATTTATTTTTATACAAAATGTAATAATACGTTTTTATACCATGTCCTAATTATTATTATACATATAATCCCCTCCAAATTATTAATGAGCATATAGCATCCCTTCAGTTCTACATTTCTACAACTTGCCTCCTATTTATTTACACATAGTATCTACACATTATTTAATTGTATTATAGTATAAAGTGAATGACTTGCTGCACAGGGCGCTGGTTACTGGGAAACTCCCTGCTGACACGTTCCCTCTACATATACACTCATCGGCCACTTTATTAGGTACACCATGCTAGTAACGGGTTGGACCCCCTTTTGTCTTTAGAACTGCCTCAATTCTTCGTGGTATAGATTCAATAAGGTGCTGGAAGCATTCATCAGAGATTTTGGTCCATATGATGGCATCACACAGTTGCCGCAGATTTGTCAGCTGCACATCCATGATGCGAATCTCCCGTTCCACCACATCCCAAAGATGCTCTATTGGATTGAGATCTGGTGACTGTGGAGGCCATTTGAGTACAGTGAACTCATTGTCATGTTCAAGAAACCAGTCTGAGATGATTCCAGCTTTATGACATGGCGCATTATCCTGCTGAAAGTAGCCATCAGGTGTTGGGTACATTGTGGTCATAAAGGGATGGCCTGGTCCGCACAAACTCATGTAGGCTGTGGCATTTGCAACGATGCCAATTGGTACCAAGGGGCCAAAGAGTGCCAGAAAATATTCCACACACCATGACACCACCACCATCAGCCTGAACCGTTGATACAAGGCAGGATGGATCCATGCTTTCATGTTGTTGACGCCAAATTCTGACCCTACCATCTGAATGTCGCAGCAGAAATCGGGACGTTTTTCCAATCTTCTGCTGTCAAATTTCGATGAGCTTGTGCAAATTGTAGCCTCGGTTTCCTGTTCTTAGCTGAAGGAGTGGCACCCCGGTGTGGTCGTCTGCTGCTGTAGCCCTCTGCCTCACATTGTTCAGATGCTCTTCTCCTACCTTGGTTGTAACGGGTGGCGATTTGAGTCACTGTGCCTTTCGATCGGCTCGAACCAGTCTGCCCATTCCTCTGACCTCTGCATCAACAAGGCATTTCCGCCCACAGAACGCCCCACTGGATGCTTTTTCTTTTTCGGACATTCCTGTAAACCCTAGAGATGGTTGTGCTGTGAAAATCCCAGTAGATCAGCAGTTTCTGAAATACTCAGACCAGACCTTCTGGCAACCAACAACCTGGACTTCAAAGGCACTCAAATCACCTTTCTTTGCTCGGTTTGAACTGCAGGATATTGTCTTGACCATGTCTACATGCCTTATTCCGCCATGTATTGGCTGATTAGAAATTAAGTGTTCCGAGCATGTGACAGGTGTACCTAATGAATGGCCGGTGAGTGTAATAGTTTTTTATTCTGTCTATTGTATTACACACTGCCCCCGCTTATTATCATCCACCTCCATACACACTGCCCCCCTTATTATACACCCCCCCCCCAAGAATTTGACATTTGCCCCCCTCCAGATTTTAAATAGGCACCCTCCATACACACTGCCCCCTCCAGATTCTAGTAAGACCCCCCATACACTTTGCCATCCACCCTCCAGATTCTAGTAAGACCCCCCCCCATACATGTTTCCACCCCCCATCATACTATAGTTACCCCCCCCATACACATTAAAACCAGCTTCATATTATAGTTAGGCCCCCCATACACATTAAAACCCCCCTTCATATAATAGTTAGGCCCCCATACACATTAACCCACTTCATATAATAGTTAGGCCCCCCCATACACATTAACCCCCCCTTCATATTATAGCTAGGCCCCCCATACACATCAACCCACTCATATAGCTAAGGCCCCCCATACACATTAAACCCAGCTTCATATTATAGTTAGGCCCCCCCATACAATTCACAACCCCCCTTCATATTAAAGTGGCCTCCCCATACACAGAACCCCCCCTTCATATAATGAGTTAGAGCCCCCCGCCATACACATGACCCCCCTTCATAATAGTTAGGGCCGCCCATGAGACATAATACCATCCCCTTGCAGAGAATGATGTGTGCGAGCCCACCCATACACATAACCCCCGGTTCATATGAATAGTGAGCACCCCAGTCACATAAAACCCCCCCCTGCATATGATAGTTCGTAAGGCCCCCCCCCATGACACATGAACCCCCTTCATATAATAGTTGGCCCCCCATACACACCCTTCGTAACGGAGGCCCACATCCCCCGTTCAATAATAGTTGCCACCCCCATACCTTGAACCCCCTCTTTAGGAGATATAGGAGGGCCCCCCATGCACAGTTAACCGCCCCTTCATAGCATATTAGAGGCCCCCCCCCATGCACATTAACCCCCCTTCATATAATAGTTGCCCCCCATGCACATACCCCCCTTCATATAAGTTTTAGGCCCCCCATGCAACATTAATAACCCCCCCCCCTTCAAATAATAGTAGGAGGCACCCCCAAACACATTAAACCCCCTTCATATAATAGTTAGGGCCCCCCTTTGCACCTTATGCCCCCTTCAAACTAGAGGCCCCAACACTCATACCCCGCAATAATGACCCCCCCCCCCCCCACCAACCCCCCCTTCAGTATAGTTAGCCCCCCCCTTCCCCCTACACTTAACCCTTATATAATAGTTAGCCCCACCCATACACATTAACCCCCCCTTCATAATAGAGCCCCCCTCTCCCCCATCCACATAACCCCCCTTCATATATAGTTGATCCCCCCCTCCTCCATACATTACCCCCACCTCCATCTGTTTGCCAATAGAAAAAAAATGTACTCACCATCATCCTGCATCCTCTCTGCTCTGGCCGTGGGAGCTGGGGAGAGATGCGCGCCATGCACGACGCGGCTCGCGCCTAAAGTTACAGTTTGACATGCCCAAAAGCCGCGCACACTGACAGCTTTGACTGCAGGAAGAGTACTCGTGCGGCCGTTTCAGCCGCAACGAGTACTATTGCAGCCACTGGCAGGGGCCTCCGATGGATACAAACGGTGGCCCCTGCCATAATGACCGGAGTCGGGGCCCACCGGGGAATTACCCCCGCCCCCCGGCAGGCCAGACTGAGCCTGTGGAAATGGAAAGGAGAACCGGGTGGCTTGCAGCTTTGAAAAAGGAGGGTATTTTAAATGCTAGATTTAGTGGATAAAAGGAACGGGAGATAAAAACATTTCAACAGATTAAAAATAGATTATGGATTAGAAGACTCAGATTTTTACATTAAATGCAGCATCAAGGGGAAGAATCAAGAGGAGGTCTGCTTGGAAATACGCGGAGAGGCAATTGGCAACAATTTAGCAAAATTCTTGATGCAAAGAACATATTTAAGTTCTGAGAGAATCAATTAACTTGATGTATGGCGGTGTTTATTTCACTCATTATAATTCATTACTTAATTACTCATATACTCGTGTATGAGCCGAGTTTTTTAGCACAAAAAATGTGCTGAAAACGTCCCCTCGGCTTATACACGAGTCAATACATTATATATTAACTTTAAAAAATACTATAAACTTATATACTCACCCTCGTGGCCCTGATGCGCAGCGCTGCTCCCCCGATGTTCGTGCGGGTCCTCTTCTGGCTTCCGCGCCTGTCTTCTTTCTTCTGTAAGATCGTGCTGGGCACCGGCATTGCTCTCTCCCAGGCGGCGCCTAGTATGACGTCAGCAGCGCTGCGTCATACTATGCACCTGCCGGCCGGCAGAGACTGATGCCGGTGCCCAGCAAGATCTTATAGAAGAAAGAAGACAGGCCCAGAAGCCAGAAGACGAGCCGCGCTGACATCGGGGGAGCAGCGCTGTGCATCAGGGCCACGCGGAGGTGAGTATATAAGTTTTTTTTTTTAATGCTCGGCAGGCTGTATACTACCGGGGGGCAAGCTGTAATCTGGGGGCATGCTGGGTGGCTCTATACTACTGGGGGCAAGCTGGCTGGCTGTATACTATCTGGGGGCAGGCTGGGTGGCTGTATGCTACTGGGGCAGACGTATACTTACTGGGGGCAGCTGGGGTGGCTGTGTACTACTGGGGGCAGGCTGTATCTACTGGGGCTGATTAATGAGAGAAATAAACTTATTGGATGTGTTGTTTTGTATTTGAGTTACCTTTGTATTTATATAAGTAGACACCCAAAGGGGTCAAAATGTATGCATTGTGTGGAGCTTTTCTATAAAATAAAAAATAAAAAAAAACCTATCTGATAAGCTGCAATGTCAACAGATTTGTAATTAAAAGATTGAAAAGGCCCGCTTCAGGCCCACTAACAACTTAGGGATTCTAACAATCTGTCAAAGTAGCTATGCGGGTAAGATCCCGTGAACCTTTCCCCCCAGCCCCTTATTGTTGCCAGCTGAGCACAGAAAATCAACCAGGGATTGGGTAGAGCCATCCCTCCATCATCCTTGGGTGTTTGGAGGGTCACCAATAACTGGGGCATCATATAGTTTTAGCCAAGTTAGCCAGACCACTACTGAAAATGGGAGCTTGTACCATGCTTTAACTTTTTTGTTGGAATTTACAAAGCAAGGACTAATGTTTAAGCCGTAAAGTAGAGACATCCGCTAAATTTAATTACTCCCAGATACGTAAAGTAGAGACTATGAAGAGACTACTTTCAAGAAAGTCTGGGACCTTCTGGGGAGATAAAGGTACTCCACAGATTTCGTCACATTGGTACCGGACAACATGCCAAAAGGTTGATAACCTCTATTGCACTGGTCACGCAAAAAGAGCAGTCATCTAAAAAATGCAGCTAGTTGTCTGCATATAGAACCATACTGAAACACTACTAAATTGTTGCTGAGGGATCTAAGCGCTGTCAGGGCTCCACAGCATTGAAAAAATGCAAAGGCGTGAAGGCACCCCCTGTCAGGTCCCCCTATACAGTGATGGGCGAACTCTTTAGAGATCGAGTGCCCAAAATGTGACCCAAAACACACTAGCTCGTGCCTGGGAAGACAGCCGCTGCCCAGAAGATGTATCTGAGTGCCATCCTGGCACCAGTGCCATAGGTCCCGCCCCCACTGCCCTATTACAATGGAAAGGAAAAAGAGCATTTGTAATCTAGCCTTGGAAGAATCACGTAGGCCCCCCCCACGCTAGGAACTTGGGCCCAAAACCTAGCCTACGAAGTACCTCGAATAAATATGTCATTCCACATGCTGTTGAATGCCTAGGCCACATCAAATGATACAACTGAAATACTGGCATCCCTGACTACCGGGAGCTCTATATAGGTTTATAATTACAAGCATCATAGGTTAAGACAGTAGACTATGGGCAATAATCCAACCTGGTCAGCACTGGACAACCACAAGATACACAGTAGTTAGTCTGTTGGCGCAGATCTTTGCTAGTAAAAAACCTTAAATCTACTGTGAGAAGCAATACAGGGGCTATAGAGAGTTCATGTTCCAGTGGGTCCTCTCCAGCTTAAGAATAACCACTATTATCGCCTCTCACCTATCCATAGAGTGAGAGAACTCCCTGTCCAATCGCTCATTTATACAAAATTGATAGCTGATTTCTGATTGGTTCCCATGGGGCAACTGGAACAGTTTACCTCAGACATTTATGAAATCTCCCCATACTCACCTGTGGCAAACAGCAACCAATCAGGCCTCAGCTTCCTGACTGCACAGCAGCCAGCAGCAATGGTTCCGATATGGTGAGTAAAGTGTGTGTTTGAGAAGCTGAAAGTTGGCTCTAACCAAGTCTATGAGTCACAGAGAGAAGCTGTGTCAGTGATCGGATCATTGTTTTAATTATCAAAGCTTTTTTTTTTTTTTTTTTTTTTTTAAAGGGCCACAGAAGCTTAAAGCATGGAGTCAGATTTTGCATTGCATGGTTTACATTCCTTATCATGGTGGTAGGGTATGTCCCTTATCATAAAATGAAATCAAAAGATAGGGTACAGATTATCATTATACTGTGGCAGTTTATATATTTATTTTCTGGAACCCATGCATATTACTTATAGTTTGCAATAAGTAATAATAAGGCACAGGGAGAAACAGTTGTTTCACCCTGTATGATTTGTTGTCATCAGTAACACCCAGGAGGGTTCTGTCTACGTGCCTTGCTGGAGGATAACATGTAGAACAGCAAGGTACTCTCCAGTGAAAGACTTCGTTCTCAAATATTGAACAACTCACATGTCTATAGGAATATTTTCATGTGGGCTAGTTTCTGGAAAATTCTTTAGGCAGAAAATATTATGAACATTGAAATATTTGTTAACCCCCTGCTTTAACTTAAGGCATTTAAAAGGTTCTTATTCTATCAGTGATGTGTCCTGTAAGTCTGCCGACGTAGAAAACCGTTCTGTGTGCTGGCGTATGATGACACAGTTTTTCACTGCCATTTTTCCACTTTTTTTCACACCACCTATCTATATCTTAAATCTATAACTTTTTTATTTTTGCCAACTAAAGCTCTTGGGATGGAGTTAATTTTCTGCGTACAATTGCACTTCGTATGACGGTTATTTAAATTTCCAATGGTGCCACTGGGGGAAGCAGGGAAAAAAATTCCAAATACGTTGAAAATGGTGAAAAAAACACATTTACAAAAACACAACGTTTCTTTCGTGTGGCTTGGATTTTACAGGCTTTTCACTGTCTACCAATGACATGTCTACTTTATTCTTTGGCTTGCTAGATTACGTGGGATACCAAATTTGTATAGGTTTTTTATGGTTTCATACATTAAAACATTAAAACTCTGTACACAATTTTTGGGGGGTTTTGGCCATTTTTCTGGCGCTTAATAACTTTTCATAACTTGGTGTATGTACAGAGCTGTGGGTTGTGACAATTTTTGGACTTTTATGGTGTTGTCATGCTCATAATTTTAGGACGTGTGCAACCTTTTGATCACTTTTTATAATTTTTTTATATTTTCCAAATGGCAAAAAAATGCCTTTTGACTTTCCGTTACGGGGTTTTTAACGAACGCGATGAAAAACTGTTACATATTTTGATTGGGACATTTTCGGATTGGCAGTGATACCTATGTGTTTATATGATTTTCCCGTTTATGAATATTGTATATCACTTCTGGAAAGGGGGGTGATTTGAATTTTCAGGTTTTTTTTTAATACATATTTTTTTTAATTTTTTTTTTATTTTTTACTTTACTATTTTCACGCCCTAGGGTACTGTTAAACTCTAGGTTGTCATATGATCTACCATATACGCCATACTACAGTAGTACGTACATGGGTTTTTACTCCCATACATGTGCCTGTTAGTGTGCACAGAGATATATCAATGGGTTGATCAGTGGAGTTCCTGCTTGCACAATTCTGTGGTGCCTCTTTGTGTACTTAACCCATTAACATCATGATGCTGCAGTTAGTGTAATGAAGAGGGCTACGCCTGACCCCTGTTAATGCACTTGGGGTTTGCTGACATTTAACATTTAAATGCCCTGGCAAAACACCAGCTGACATTTAAAGGCCAGAGGCGCAAGGATAGATAGCTCGCCGTGATGTCATAGCAGGTAGTGGATTACATTGCTGTAAACAACGGGAGTGTAAGAGTTAGGACCTCGGAGTCATCAGCCACAAATCTATAACCATGTGTTCCAATGCACCTATTATAGATAGTGAAAAATCCCCTGTATATCTGCAATATAAATAGCGGGCGGTCTAAAAATACGAGTAAGTTTTTTCAGTTCTTTGGCATGGAATATTAAATATTAATCATAGTCAAGTATAATTTGTTTTGTAGAAACAGCTTTTATGAACAGCCGCTGTTGTAAATGAAATATTAAAAAAAAAGTTATGGAATTTTTAAGTGTTGGATTGAAAACATGGCAAAACAAAAGAGACACAGTAGTGTTTGGGTGCGGGAACTTAGGTCTTTCAGGGCCCTGAATGTTTACGTGACAAAGGACAGAGAGGGAAGAGTGTTGTGTTAGGTAGAAAGATATATGGGTTTGCAGTGGTAACCTACCGAATCCAGTGGTATGTATGATCGAAGCTGACCGACATCCTTCTGCTAATTCCTCCACAATCGACAGAAGCAAGACGATTGACTTGGTTTTTGATGCTTGCCGATTAGATGTGGGTGTTATTGCAGATTACACTCTTCTGCCATAGATATGAAGTTACCCACATGGTCACACGCACTGGATTACATGCATTTTAATGCCCTACAGCATAAGGACGTACAATCCACAGCAAAGGTCCCGTCCCTGAACCTCATAGATCATAGTATATAAGGCGACGAAAACAAGACACAAGTCCATCAAGTCAACCTTAGAATTAAATAAATGTGTTTTTCCCCATAACCCCGTGAATTTATTTTTCTCTCCAGAAAGGCAATCAGCCTGCTCTTTCAGCATGTACCATAGAGTCCCGCCCTACTAACCTCCTGCGGCAGGAGGTTCCATTAGTCTCACTTGCTCTACAGGTAAGATACCTTGTCTATGTTGAATGGTAAAATCGCCTTTCCTCCACCGCAGAGGATGCACCCCCTTTTCCTGGTCACAGGGCCTAGTATAAAAAACTCTTCGAGCAGATCCCTGGTACTGCCGTTCAGGTATGTTTGTACATTGTAATGAGGGTCTCCCTCAGTCGTCTTTTTATTAAACTGAATATCCAAATTTTGGTAATCTGTCGTGTATTCTAATCCCCCACAATTCCACGTAATACATCCGGTTTTTGCTCCCTTGCACTGGACTTCCATTTGTTTACTACTATACTTTTTCTAACACTGGTGGCCCAAAACTGTACAACAAGAATTCCATGTTCACGCTGGTCTGACCATGGGATCTTGCCCTACCTCATATCAGGCCCACAACACTATCGTGGGCATGATTTTCTTACAGGGTCTCGTTAGCGATCCAGCGCGCGTTCTCTTCGCTGGTTTGGGTCTCCCCAGCGCCGGCCGA
The DNA here is from genome assembly GCA_019512145.1 of Engystomops pustulosus. Lineage (NCBI taxonomy): Eukaryota > Metazoa > Chordata > Amphibia > Anura > Leptodactylidae > Engystomops > Engystomops pustulosus. Next base: position 220,366 of record WNYA01000180.1, on the reverse strand, counting down.
ATTCATCAACTCGTCTATTGTTTCCTTCTGAGCTACACACCTAGGTGGCGTCGAGCTACGCTGAATTCCCTACAATTGCATGAAGTTTGCACGATCCATCTCTGGCATTGAACGGCATGAGACGCAACGCTCTTGATACACAATTTTCCTTTTTTAAACAGCCGTGCGGTCTTTCCAACGTCGGGTTTTTTTCCGATGTCCGAGGCTTTTGCTTCAGGAGCCACTCTCCTCCCATTTCTCTGTCGCATGATGCCAGTGCGATGCGCCGCATTCCCCGCATCGCGCTTGCGCCAAAATCCCATGTGCAATTTTCCAGTTGGTACACCATGTCGTGCAACATAGACATATATCTCGCTGGTAACATTGTCCGGCCCCGGGACCAAAACTCAAATCGTGCCACTAGTAAATGCCCTATGTCTTGTATCATGAGAATTTATTCCCTCTGATACACCATAATTTATATTTGCTTATGCAGCAAGCCGCCTGGCTCTGGTCAACTAAAATGAAGTTACCATCCACCACTAACACCCAAGTCCTTTTCAGCCAGTTTTTACAAAGTAATTGACTGTTTACACATAATTAACTTTTTGTTTACCTTGCCAAGTGCAATAACTTTTAAATTTATCTACATTAAACCTCATCAACCATTTCTCTGCCCACTCCTCAGCTCCACAAATCCCTCTGTAATGCTAAACTATCTACCTCAGTATTTATTGAACTTACACAGCTTGTATCATCTGAAAATATTGAAACTTGCCTGTGTAAACCCACTACAAGTCTTAATAAAAATTTAAAAAGAAGTGGCCCCGCACTGAAGAAGTCAATATACTTACATGATGTGGGGATGCCAGGGAACTGGAGTCTTTTGGGAATCTATATTAGACTTGACAGTAAAGTGTTTCTTGTACCTATTGAAGAAAGCCCACTGTGCATGTTTATTGGGAGTCCTAAGATAGACAGCCCTGGCAACCTAATAATAATTGCAATACAAAGATCCTTATATCAAGCTAGAATGTTATAGCTGCCCATGATTAGGCCCTAGGCCACCGGACAAGAAGAGTTTATAAGACTCGTTTGAATGCGTAATACTATTGGAATATCGCCACGTATGTAAAGAGGATGGGGTCCCAAATTCGAACAGATTTGTGGGTCACGTGGCTAGATACAGGACCCGGGTTTCGCATCAAGCTCCCTTATAGAGGCTAAGAACTAAAAAAGCTTAGATATCAATTATCATTAGCAAAATAAGTAAGATAGATTTCGGTCTTCTTTAATATGTGACTATTATTGAGACCTAAGGTCGTGAAGAGCTGGCACGCAAGGGTGGGCGGAGGGGAGTTTGGAAGGTGGGAAGGAGTATTCTACTAAGAATAAGCATATATGATAACATACTCCTGTAAGATAAAAATGGGATACAAATGTAACTCTCTCCTTGTACCGCTTTTAATAGTGTTTTGAGTTTTCATTATTGTACAAATCACAGAGCTGACTGTAAAGAGATGGTACGGTACTTCCCCTCCAGGTTGTACTTGTTAGGGTGTGTTGTTATTTAAAAACGTGTTTCACTAAAATTCTGTTAAAAAAAAAAAAAAGTGGCCCCAATATACTGACCCCTTTGGCACTCCACTGGTACGTCAACCCAATCTAGAATGTCCATTAATGACTACCCTCTGGATCCTTCTATCCCTAAGTCAGCCAATTTACTTACCCAGATCCAACACTCTTTTCAACCTCTTCCCCAGTAGTCTCCCTTTATACTACCTATCTTTTATTTTTCCTACGCTGTCAAATGCCTTTGAAAAGTCCCAATATACAACATCCACAATCGTGCCCCATATCCGGTCTTGAACTTACCCTCCTCAGTAAAACCAATCAGATTAGTCTTACAGGACCGATCGTCTCAATAAACCCATGCTGACGCTGGTTATAAGGTTTCACAGTGAGATAACTTCCCGGATAAGCGTCTCTAACAAACCCCTCAAATATTTTCCCCACCACAGAGTTAGACTCTCACGGGTCTGTCGTTTCCGGGATCACTTTTGATCCTTTTTTGTATTTTGGTACCACACTTGCTAGCGCAACCGTCCTGTGGAAAACAACCGCCTCAATGAACTTCAAATTTAAAATCGTATGTCTATCTATCACTGTACATAGTTTCATGCAAACCCCCGGGGGTTGTATGCATCTGGCCCCAGTGAATTATCTATCTTAGTGTTTGCGAGCGGCGTCGTACCGCCTTCCTGGGTAAACTGTTACATTCCCAAAAAGAATTTACAGTATTCCTCATTGTGGGGATCTCCTGTGTAAAGACATTGAAGAAGGGCGACATCCTAGATTGTCGCCTTTCCTCATCTCCTTCCACCATACCCCATGTTTTTTTCTAAGGGGAAACCCACACTCTCTTATTTTTAGTTTCTTATCATTTTATACGTGAGAAAAATAAATTTGTTTGGGGGGAAAATTACTTTTTGCTCTTCCTGGCACTATTTCTCTCATTCTCTATTTTTGCGTCCTTTTCTGCTTTTAATATTCCAGGATTCTCTCTATAAATCTTGTAATGCCTTATCGTACTGTTCCCGTTTTAGCACCACTAAACTTCTTATCCATTTCTCTAGCTTATGGTGCTTTCCTTACAAGACTAGTTTAGCCACATTGGCTTTTTCTCTTCTCCCTCTTAAATGCTTTTTTCCCATAAGGTATTTGTTGTTCACGAGGACTTTTTCAGAATTATGATAAAAAGTATCAATGTTTGGACCATGGACTGTGCAGTGTCTGGTTTCACAGACGCAATCCATGGGTTCCACAGACTGGACAAGCCCCATAATCAAAGCGATATTTGCCTTTTCTTCTCTATAAAAAAGAAGCACCAGACTTCTGATCACACTCTCGGTACTACTCCTTTCATGATACTTGCATCATCCAGTATATCTCGTACATATCTATATATGATGCAAGGAGTTCTGTCTATGAACCAGAATTGGTCTTATAAACAGATTTATGAGTCGTTGATTTATTTATTTTTATTCAATCCATATGCCTTACATGAATAAAGGCAAAAAATGCAACGAGAAAAAAAACACAACTTTTTTTCACCATTGCTGCACCCGCTGCAGAAAAGCTATACATGGTTCTTCCTGTTGTGGTCACATGTTGTATATATAATATACGTAAGAAAGAAGCACTTCCCTCAACCGACTTCATTTCCATGATCTCCTTTATGGTGGTATTAGAGAATGGTCTGTGGACAACACCCAGATGTACAAGTATTACAGAAAAGGACCGGAAGATCTGAAACAAAGTCCATGGTCACGTGAGTCCCTGGCAGTGGGGTAAGGCAGTGGCAGGAACAGACCTGCTGGCCTTGAGATTGACACTTATTTCGGATCACAGGAATCACAGGACTCCCAAAGTCTTGTACAAGCTTGACCAGGCCGTGCCGCCAGTAGAATGAGAGAAGAGAAGCGACAGATTACACTGCTCCGGGTTACACAGCCACAAAGAGTAAATGTCCTCAAAATAGCAATCCTCATTCCCAAGAGCATGTTTCGACATAGGTTTTATGCCAGGAGGAATTGTTGTAAGCCCAACAGAGCGGCAACAACAAGTGTTCAGGCGAACAATAATTCGAGCTGGTTTGTCCCCAGTTACATATCAGAGGCACAAGAGATGGGCATTGGCTTTGACATTCTTCTCTGCTGGACAAAATGTATCAGTAAGTTGAAGCAAGAGAAGAAGGACCATCAGCCTTCGGGATTGCAGGTGTTGCATGGTCTGGAGATTAAAGGAGATTCTTGTGGTTAGTATAGATTGCCAGACCGGATGACATTCATTCCAAAGAAGATAAACACCACTTTTCCAAGGCTAGCCTTTATGGCAGAAGCTCCCGATCACCTATGGATTTGGCCTTTGCTCTTTCTGGGTGATACTGATACCACTCTACGAGAGTAGGCTTCCAACCTCTAGCGGAACATTTTCCTCTTATCAGGCGAGTTAGTACAGTAGCAGAGGCCAGGCGACTTCAGCTTGGAGAAGTTTCTTCAGCTGCTGGAGTACATTTTCTTGACTAGTGCCACAATGAAGACCAAGGGAGAAAAATGGCCGGTATGAACTGGCCGGTAGAATTAGCTAAGCCCAAGAATTTCTGTATGGCGCAAAACCCACTGGCGAGGCCCACTGAAGTACTGAGGAAATTTCATCTGTTGACCCATCGTTGACCCATCAAGAATGCCAAGAAGTTTTCTATACCCGAGGAAAGGTAGTTTCTTTTTGGTGGTATAGATACTTCTGGAGCTTTGAGTAAGGCAATTGGCTCTTGGGTGCCTGGAAAAACCCTGTCGTACATGAACCTGATGTGACCTAGGTCTGAAGAGAACACCTGATGTCGTCCAGGTATACCATGACACAAGCATAGCAAGTCTCTGTAAACAGAATTCGACAACTCCGCCTGGAATATGGTCCAATGGCATGAAAAGATCTCAAGTGCCTCACAAGTAATCGAAGGCGGTCCTTCCATTCTCGACCTTCATGGATGTTGGATGCAGAGAGACTTGGGGGGAGTAAGGCACCACAGGGTAGTGGACCACCGGCCACTGGGACGCTGAGGTAATCCGACAACCTGGTACTGGAGTCTAATGGGTACCTGGTTTTCACCAGAGCCCACCGCCAAGCAGTTGGACCTTTCTACTTGTGATACCACCATGTCACTCCACAGCACAACTTTGTCCTCATGGCGGCAATGCAAAAGTACAGAATTGTAAAGCAAATGCATGGTCGGGGACAGCAGGAGGTCAGGACACAGCACGGAATCAGAGTCAGTGACGTAGTGGACGGGTCGGACTAACATTACAGGAGCATAGTCAGGACAGAATTCGAGGTCACACGAGAACTCACTATAAATATAGGGACATCGGAAAAAGCTTCTCATGGCAAATGAGGCAAAAGATCCGGCAGGGGTCCATAGGAAAGGTTTGCTATTTAACACGTCCGCGACTTGCAAGTACCAATTACGGCGCACGAGCCTTAATTTTACACAGTTGTCCGCACCCAAGGCAGCAGGTGCAAATTCATAGGGTGATCTCTGCGAAGATGCCCGGGCGGTTCGTCAAGATAGCCAGGTATTCCATGAGGACATGGTGATGTTGCATTGAGTGGGTCGTCATGTCCCAGAGGGGGGTTGCCCATGCCAGGTTTTTCCCGGAGATAGCTGACCACGATTTTGAAACCTCTCTGTTTCATATTTGGACGCATAGACAACGCCGTCTGGGTTTTGCAGAATCACTGTATCGGAGGTGCCACAGGGACTGGTCGCTGCTGCTGGGTGCTAATTAGCTGCTGCATCATGCGGTAAGCTGGTTAAGCTACTGGGCCTGCATGGCAATCTGCTGAGACTGCTGCGTCCACATGGTGTCGAGGTCAGCTTCTACAGGCAGAGGTCCCTTGTCTGGATCATGGGCGGATTCTTACTGTCAGATCGTTGGTGTTGGAACCCACGAACCACTGCGAGCTATGACTAAGCTGCCACCTGGGAGCGACGTTGAGTGGCAACCCGGCATTCACCAGAGCCCACCTTGTAGTCGGGTTGGATTTTCTGCAGCGGGATTCACAGGCGCTACGTTCATGCGATAGTGGCCATGCGAGTCCGAATGGCGGCCAATACAGTCGTGGTCAGCCAGGAGGTCAGGGCAGCCAGCCCAGATTCAAGTTGGGGATTAGCAGAAGGTCAAGCAGGCCGCAGAGATTTCCGAGCTCAGGAAACGGAAACTGAGGTCCAAAACGGATAATCACAGGTCCCTAATACAAGCTTTCTCTAAGGCTATGAGGCCAAAGATCTTGCAGAGGTTGCAGTCTTCATTCTAATCGGTGTGGATTGTAATGTAATTCTCAGATAAATTTAAACGACTGCATATACATTAACATTTTGGCAACTAACACAAATCATTTTATGTAAAAAAGACGCTTATAAACATATTTATATTAAATAATAAGTATTACTGATAATTAATGAACACATTATCTGGATCACCAAGTGATTCATTTAGACATTGGCATTAGTGTCTTTAATTTAAAAATCCAAAACATTTTGCTTTGTCTTAGCTATTGAATCTCTGATGGCAGGTCTATCAATGTGTTCTATTGGATTAACACTAAACTCATCCAATTACACAGCCATGTTTGGTGCAAGCATGCCTAGACCAACATCCAAGAATGTGTGCCCAAAACATAGCGATGTTTTGGGAACACATTTTGGATGTTGGTCGCTATGGCCATTTACGTGGACTTTTATGGTTTTGGTGTAGTTCTCCCTATATACTGGAACCCCAGGTACAGTTCTTCCAACAGATATATAACAAAGCTTGCTGAATTTAAGAAACGTTTTTATGGAAAAAATCATGGTGGATAATTTGACAAAAATCAGTCCGTCTTATATCGATGGAATGGCAAGCATTTTATAATGCCTAACCACTTAAAGGACCCTTTTAGGACTGAAAGAAAAAACATTTTAGGTTTCGTCCGGTAGTCTATTAGCTTTCCTTCCATGGTGACTGGGTGATAGTGATTTTGGCAGATGGTGTTACGGTCTAATGGGGGTCCTGGAGTTAAATGCCTCCATTTTGTTGAAAACTTTCTACTTAAGACGAATGTAGAGATGAATTAGGTGTAAGTTAGTCTTTTGTTTGTTTTTGAGTAGTCATTTTGGACTTTCCTTTTTCTTTTTTTAGGCAATCTTTCTGGTTCAATCCCTCAGAATTTTATTTTAGAGTCTGGATTAAGTGTGTAGGTCGCCCCTTTCTTTGTCAACCTTTTGGACAATAATATAATCATACATCTATCTGCAATGAAAGTAGACCCATGGGTACGAAATTTCACCGGCTTTTCGAACCTGGTTGTTGTCAGCTAGAGAACATTCCTTTACTACATCCCCTTTACGACAATGCAAAATATTAACATTTCATTGACGATATCTTCATGTATGGCCAAGGCACACAGAAAGATGAATTGCATACTTTAGGTGCAAGACCTGAATGAAATCTGGGGGTCTAAAATTTACACACACTTGTGACAAAAGTAAGCCCCCCCAGAATTTTAGATATTAAAAAAATTCTTTTCCTTTGTTTCCCCCCCATAAAATTTTACCAGGAAAAAAACATAATGTACTCCACACGAGAACCTTTTTTAAAACCCGTAGATATTAAAATATTATTTTAAATTTTTCTGGTGCCCATTTTCAGAATTTGGTTGACAATGTCCGGTAAAAGGGCATTTAAAGACTATGCATGCTCCACCGAACATGTTGTAATATGGATGCGTTTAGTGTTACAAATTATTAGAACTTCCTTCAGAGTTCAATAATCCTAATACAATCGAAATGTTTTTGAACTTAAATTAGAGACACTAAGCCCAAGGTATAAATTGTGTTTTCCATCTTACAAAATATTTTTAAAATATCATTATGTCAGCACCTGTCCCAGCAAACCACCCGCCAACCACAACCAGCTTGGCGCTAGCTGTCAGACTAGGTAGGTGTGCGAACTCACCCTGTGACGTCCCTGAGGACTAAGCCCTGCCTAAGCAGATAAACCAAAAACCGCCCGGTAATGGCGACCCACTATCATGAACCTAACTGATGTCCCTGAGTAACCCTACAAGATTACAGGACAACCTACTTTTGTCCTGGCAGCTGCTGGCTGGTGGAGCGGACAGTAACCGGGAATACTGATATAAAGGTCGTGGCTCACACTGTAACATAAACCGACACTAGACATACAGGAAGGTGGGGTCCACCAAGGAGATAAACGATACTGAGGGACAAACAACAGATACAGACAGACAGCGGATCGAACAAACGGGTCAAAACCAAAGATGGCGGCAAAGGTAGCAGATTCGTATAGCAAAAGAATGGGCAGTAGGCACGCGAAGTCAGTACACGAATAACCAGAAACACAATAGGCCAGCCCTAATACACAGATAGACTGCAACCACAGCACCAAATGAAATGGGCTGAGGGGCAGAATAATAAGGCAGTAATGGACACTGCCTCCACTCTGACTGGCTCAGCCGTCCATCATCAACCGTCCGCTGCCGGAAAACGAGTTTCAGAGGCACACCCGCTTCCCAGATCAGAATGCAGCTTACACAGGCAGCTCTGGGTGTGGTTTTCCCAGCAATAAGAAGCCTGAAACCTGCTCTCCATCAGTACAAGTTCGAGTTCATGACATTATAATTCCTGTTTAATATATATTGTTTCTAATGTTGTCTTTTTATATGAATTTAACTAATTTGTGTTTTGGTCGATGCTTAAATGTACTTTGCAGTCTGTTAAATTATATGTCCATTATTTATCGCTGTCGCAGTTTATTTATGTCCACTCACATTCCACTCACCTTCCTGTACTATTTTCATCTAAGTTATGCCGCTCATCACCTTCGGGTTTCGTAGAACTGATGCTATAATTCTAAACATGGAACTTTCGGCTAACTACCGAGACTTCTTCCTATATGGGTATTAATACACGCGGGTTTCAGTTGCCCCTCGTGTTACTTGGCGTTCTAACTTGAACCACAGCCAAGGAAGTTATTTTATCTACATAATCAAACCCGCCTATGGGGATTGATATCCCATCAACCATGTATTGAATTATATTGCACTTAAAAATATACACAATGGGACAGATTTATCAAGTGTCTGAAAGTCAGAATATGTCTAGTTGCCCATTGGCAAGGCAACCAACACAGCTCCCCTTTAAAGATTCATGAGCCTGATAAAATGAACTCTAGCTGTGATTGGTTGCCATTTGGCCCCTAGAAATATTCTGACTTTCGACACGTGTAAATCTGCCCCCCCCCCCCCCACTGACTTTTAACAGCTGGGCGACTATTAACACTATTTGTTTAACCAGTTACATTACACTTTGAGTGCAATTTTCTGTATAATTATGTCTAATGAACTCTGCATATTTTATTTGTTCCTGTCATGACGTGGACAATGCTTTTTAAGTGTTTAATATTTTTTTTGTTTAAAAAATATATTTTTAAGTATTTAGTTATTTTTAATTATTTGTGATTGCTTACCATATACTATATGTTATGACTACTTATTTGCTACTACTTTTTTATTTGTGTTGTAATCTCAGATCCTGTACTTGAAGAAGGGCGTTCGCCTGAATGCATTTAACCACTTTGGAAAAATAAAACTTTAAACTTTACTATACCAAAAGTTGGGTGTTGGTTGGGACTGACAGTGGTATTCATATGGCGCACAATGAGGATGATGAGAATGGGTGGGGCACTTCAATTGGCATTCTCCTCCTTACGACCCAACCTAGTGGGCAACCAGTGATTCTAGGCTGGGGGCTAGGAAGATTAACCATTCCCATTGCTATGGGTGATAGCTGTGTAATGGTAGGTTGCCCCTTTAAGGGTTGTCCAACCCTAGCACATAAGCTGTAATTGAGCCCAATGCATTGTTAAAGTACTTTCATTCACCTTCCCATTTACTCTTAATAAAAATATGCAGCCTTACGAAGAACTCCTTTTGTTCTGGTTGCTGGCACCCCCCTGCTGGCAGCAGTGTCCTTACTACAACACTTCTTGTCCGAGTCTGCGCCAAGGATTCTCCAGTCTCTCTGCATAAGCAGATCCCTCACTGTCCCCATGCTCACAGCTTCCTCTCCACACTGGAGATCAGCTGACCACTGCAGCCAATAGGAAGTGATAGGGAGGATGGCAGGAGATTGTGCTGGGATGTCCCCTGCTTACCAACTTCACAGGTGCTTACAGCAGCGATACACAGTAACTTCAGCCAGACAGACAATGACTTCTGCTGCACAGTGGAGTCCTCGCCTAACATGGTATAGCAGCCCTTTCCTCCCTCCACCATAGTCAAGGTCACACAGAGGCTGCAGATATAAAAAAAACAACAAAAGCTGAGCCCGACCTCTCCTAAGCTCCACATTTCCCCTGCATCCCAACTCCTGCTACACTGCTGTCTTGGCAAAGGGCCCCCTGTCCCTGACTAATCTCACCATATTATATATCCAGGTCTATTATCATCACCTGTCATATTTTTCTATCTATCTTCTATTTTATATCCATCTCTTTCCTTTTATTTATGCTATATATGTACAGTGGCGTAACTACCGCCGTACTGCAGCCGTAGCAGCTGCTACGGGGACCCTTGAGTTCAGGTGCCCGGGGATGCACGACCCTGTGTGCAGTGCTTTGCCAAGTGAGTCCGTGAATACACTGCTGGTGCCTGGCAGATGTGTCCCCCGGCCCCTCTCTCGGTCCCGGCTTCCGCCCCCTGTCTCATGGCCCACCCACCTCTCAGGATCACACTCAAGTACCTGAACTCCCATTTGCCACCTCCCTGCCACCATCCCTGACCCGCCCGCCGCGTCCCACAGCCGCCTTCCCACCTCCTTACCTGTCCGCCGTCACCGTGCCGCTGCGCCCGCCCGCCTACCCCCTGCATATCGCACAGCTGGCCGATTAACACGCACATTGACCAACAGCCAACCACCCGACCCCCACGCCCCCATCCTCCCGCCCCCGTGAACCCTCCCCTCTTCCCCTCCCGCCCGGGAAACGCACCCCCTCTATGTCCCCCCCCCCCCTCCTCCCCTTATGTCCCCCCCCTCCTGCCCTCCACCCCCCGCACAACCGCCGACACCCACTGAAGCCACAGCCGGTTTATCAACCCAAACATCCTAAAAGGTTAGAGTATACACGTATGTCATTTATTATCTGTGTATATGTTATATTTGGATTCGGCCACGTTATACGAGCCGATAACCGTCTTCTTCTCATGATTAAAACCACCGTTTTTTTTCCCATATTTTTTGTGCTGCCTTTTCATTATTTATTACTTTGAGGTCCTCTTTTGCCCTGGACCCAATACTGCTTTGCACACAACTTTAATTTTTGTGCTTTTTTCCTTTTCTGAAAATAACTGCACGTGCTGCTTGGACTTTTCTACATTCTAGTGTATATTGTTGTATATATGTATATCTGTGGTATATATGTATATAGCTGTTTAGTTGTGTATATATGTAATATCTGTGTATATTGTGTAATATGTATATCTGTGTATATATGCTATATACTGTGTATATTGTGTATATATGTGTATATTGTGTATATAATGTGTAATGTATATACTGTGATATTGTGTATATGGTATGATACTGTGTATAATATTTATATCTGTGTATATTGTGTAATACTGTGTCTATTGTGTATATAGGTATATACTATGTATATTTGTTAATACTGTGTATCTTGTGTATATATGTATATACTTGTTTATGTATATACTGTGTATATTGTGATAATGTATATACTGTGTAATATTGTGTTATATTGATATATACTGTTTATCGTGTGTAGTATGTAATATACTGTGTTATGTTGTGTATATAATTTATACTGTGTATTTGTGTATATATTTAATATACTTGTACTTTGTATATATGTATATACTGTGTATATGTGTATTATGGATATACTGTGTAATATGTATATATGTTATACTGTGTATCTTGTGTATATTGTATAACTTGTGTTTATTGTTCTATACTGTGTAGATAGTAATAATGTATATACTGTGTATATTGTGTAATAATGTATATACTTGTATTTGTGTATATTGTATATACTTGTATATTGTGTATATATGTATTACTGTGTTTTGTGTTATATGTATATACTACTGTGTATATTGTGTATATATGTATATACTGTGTATATGTGTATATATGTTATATACTGTTTATATATGTCTATATGTAGATACTGTGTATATTGTGTATATATGTATATACTGTGTATATTGTGTATATACTTTGTCTAAATGTATATATGTATATACTGTGTATATATGTATATATGTATATACTGTGTATCTATGTATATATGTAGATACTGTGTATATTGTGTATCTATGTATATGCGGTGTATATGTGTATATACTGTGTATATTGTGTCTATATGTATATGCTGTGTATATGTGTATATACTGGTATATTGTGTATATATGTTATACTGTGTATATTTGTGATAATGTAGATGCTGTGATATATTATATGCTGTGTATATATGTTTACTGTGTATTATTTTTGTTAGATGTATATACTGTGTATATTGTGGTATCTATGTATATCCTGTGTACTTTGTGCATATATGTATATTGTGTATATATGTATATACGGTGTATATATGGGTATACTGTGTATATAGTGTATATATGTTATACTGTGTATATATGTGTAACTGTGTATTTTGTATATATGTTTTACTGTTGTTTTTGTATCGCTCGGTGCTTTATAGTATTTATTATATTCTCTATATCTGACATATAGTATAACGAGTGTAGACTTTATGTGTATATCGTATATTAAGGTGTGCAGCCACATATGTCTATTTTTTTAGGGGAAGGGGGGCCCCCATCAGAAAATCTGCTATGGGGCCGCCCATCCTCTCTCCTAGTTGTTTTACACGCACTGTATTGTATCATTAATCTTATCCATCTTTCTACTATCTTCGATGTAGCAACTTTCATCTTTTCACATACCCATCGGGTCCTCTTTTGCCTTCGATCCCTGCTGCTGTCGTGCAACACAGTACCGTGTGCAATTGGCTGATTCATGGTGTCAACAGGACATACAGGGGCAGCACTGGATATATACGGGGTAGCAACGGCTATATACTGATGGCAGGCAACTGGCTATATACTGAGGGGCAGGCAACACTGTAGGTCCTGGATCAAGCTCAATAGCACAAGGTGGCAGAATACAATAAAAGTTTGGATAGCTGAATTTAATCCCGTATGGCCTCAAAAACCATAGTCATGTTCCTGATGCCCTTGCAACTAGCCGCCACCGGGGCTACCTTTTTTTTGGCTTGGTGGAAGCCAGAACCCTGGGTACCTGATGGCTGTGGAGCGCGGCCTAGCACTCGTATTTGTCCCGGTATTGGATACAAGGGAACAGAGGCCTGGTGCCTGGCAGTCTCTGGCATGGGAAAGAACAAGAAATGGTACACGTATCTCCCTGGGGCCCCCCACTATAGAGGAGAGTCCTTTGTGGTTGGTGATGGGGTGCCTGTGGTGTACAGATCATTCAAGGCATAGTTTATGAAGCATTTAACTTATAATGCATTTTTGGCTTGGCAAAGCCCCAACATTAGCAACTTCATGGTTATGAGATTTAGATGCCTGGTTGGATATCATTCCACGGATACTCTCAGCTGGTAAAGGTTATTCATGCTGGAGAGGAAAGTTGGGATCTCAGTAGTTTGGGTTAAGGCCAGGCTCCTGGTGGTGGCGGTCTGCTTGGGTCATAACAACATGAGGAATTGGAATCACTAGTAGTCCAGTATACATAGTGCAGATCGGCAACGTAGATCCACCCCAGATTTTGATATGGGTAAACTATCATTGAATATTACCCAAGGCTAACCAATAGTATATACATGAGTCCCTTAATATTTCAAGATTTCATAGGTCCTAAATAACCCTATAGAAAACTGTATAATCATAATGTGGCCATTCAGCCCTCTCCTTCTAAAGATTCTTAATGTAAAATCATTTAGATTCACGTTGCAAGATCTTGCCTTGGTATTGTTCCCTACCTCAATAATTTGGAACCACAGAGCCCTATGGTCACCATCCATGCTGTTACCTTATATGCTTTGAGGTTAGTTCTGTCAGGCTAAGCAGGTGTGGATCCTCTGGACCACTGCAGACGATGACACAAGCCACTACACCTGGGACCTGAGTCTAAGTTGTAATCCGTCCCCCCCGTTTCATCACCAGAGCCCCCGCAAGGCGGGTTAGGGAAGCTAGCGGCGTGGTACCACCAGTTCGTTTCCTCGGCTGTGACTGGTCTGCAGTGGCGGTCAAATGGTCGAAGTACAAAAACAGCAGACAATCTTGTGGTCAAAGTCCAGCACAAGGTCAGGAGGAGGGCAGGCAGCCGAGATGCAACGTCAGAGTCATGGTCTGGGTCAGCAACAGGAGGTCCCAAGCAGAAGGGTAACGGGAACTCAGCACCAGACAGCAGGACGAGGAGCACAGTAACACAACGGAACCAGAGGACCCAGGTACACTGAACAACGAGGGACTCAGTAACACTGGAACAACGCGGCTCGCGCATCTAAGTTACAGTGTGACATGCGCCGAAAAGCCGCGTCACACTGACAGCTTTGACTGCAGGAATAGTACTCGTGCGGCCGTTTCAGCCGCAACGAGTACTATTGCAGCCACTGGCAGGGGCCTCCGATGGATACAAACGGTGGCCCCTGCCATAATGACCGGAGTCGGGGCCCACCAGGGAATTACCCGGCCCCCCGGCAGGCCAGACTGAGCCTGTGGAAATGGAAAGGAGAACAGGGGTGGCTTGCAGCTTTGAAAAGGAAGGGTATTTTTAAAATCTATGATTTAGTGGATAAAAGGAAACGGGAGATAAAAACATTTCAACAGATTAAAATAGATTATGGATTAGAAGACTCAGAATTTTTACATTAAATGCAGATCAAGGGGAAGATCAAGGAGGGAGGTCTGCTTGGAAAAATAGCGAGAGGCAATTGGCAACTATTTAGCAAAATTCTTGATGCAAAGAACAGTATTTAAGTTCTGAGAGAATCAATTAAACTTGATGTATGGCGGTGTTTATTTCATCATTATAATTCTAATTACCTTATATACTCGTGTATGAGCCGAGTTTTTTAGCACAAAAAATGTGCTGAAAAACGTCCCCTCGGCTTATACACGAGTCAATACATTATATATTTACTTAAAAAATAATAAACTTATATACTCACCCTTCGGTGGCCCTGATGCGCAGCGCTGCTCCCCCGATGTTCGTGACGGGTCCTCTTCTGCTTCTGCGCCTGTCTTCTTTCTTCTGTAAGATCGTCTGGCCCCGGCATTGCTCTCTCCAGGGCGCGACTAGTATGACGAGCGCTGCTCATACTAGGCGCCTGCGCGGCCGCAGAGACTGATGCCAGTGCCCAGCAGATCTTATAGAAGAAAGAAGACAGGCCAGAAGCCAGAAGACGAGCCGCGCTGACATCGGGGGAGCAGCGCTGTGCATCAGGGCCACCGGAGGTGAGTATATAAGTTTTTTTTTTTTAATGCTCGGCAGGCTGTATACTACCGGGGGGCAAGCTGTAATCCATGGGGGCATGCTGGGGGTGGGCTCTATACTACTGGGGGCAAGCTGGCTGGCTGTATACTACTGGGGGCAGGCTGGGGTGGCTGTATACTACTGGGGGCAGACTGTATACTACTGGGGGCAGGCTGGGGTGGCTGTGTACTACTGGGGGCAGGCTGTATACTACTGGGGGCTGAATAAATGAGAGAATAAACATTTATTGGATTGTTTTTGTATTTGATGTTAACTTTGTATATTTATATAAGTAGACACCCAAAAGGGGTCAAAATGTATGCATTTGTGGAGCATTTTCTATAAAATAAAAATAAATAAAAAAAACCTTATCTATAAGCTGCAATGTCAACAGATTTTTATTAAAAGATTTGAAAAGGCCCGCTTACAGGCCCACTAACACATTAGGGATTCCTAACATCTGTCAAAGTAGCTTATGCGAGGTAGATCCCGTGAACAGTTCCTCCCCCAGCCCCTTTATTGTTGCAGCTGAGCCAACAGAAAATCTAACCAGGGATTGGGTAGAGCCATCCCTCCATCATCCTTGGGTGTTTGGAGGGTCACCAATAACTGGGGCATCATAATAGTTTTTAGCCAAGTTAGCCAGACCAACTACTGAAAATGGGAGCTTGTACCATGCTTTAACTTTTTGTTGGAATTTACAAAGCAGAGGACTAATGTTTAAAGCCGTAAATGTAGAGACATCCGCTAAATTTATTACTCCCAGATACGTAAAAGTAGAGACTATGAAGAGACTACTTTCAGAAGTAGCTTTGGGACATTCTTGGGGAGATAAAGGTAATCCCACAGATTTCGTCACATTGGTAAGGCCGGACAACATGCCAAAAGAGTTGATAACCTCTATTGCACTTGGCAGCGAAAAAGAGCAGTCATCTAAAAAATGCAGCTAGTTGTCTGCATATAGAACCATACTGAAAACACTAAATTGTTGCTGAAGATCTTAAAGCCGCTGTCAGGGGCTCCACAGCAATTGAAAATAGCAAAGGCGATAGAAGGCACCCACTGTCAGGTCCCCCTATACCAGTGATGGCGAACCTTTTAGAGATCGAGTGCCCAAAATGTGACCCAAAACACACTAGCTCTGTGCCTGGGAGACAGCCCGCGTGCCCAGAGAGAGGTATCTGAGTGCCATCTCTGGCACCAGTGCCATAGGTCCGCCACCACTGCCCTATACAATGGAAAGGGAAAAGAGAGCAATTTGTAATCTAGCCTTGGAAGAAGAACACAGTAGGCCCACCCACGCTAGGAACTTGGGCCCAAAACCTAGCCTACGAAGTACCTCGAATAAATATAGTCATTCCACACTGTTGAATGCCTAGGCCACATCAAATGATACAACTGAAGCATCCCGTGACTACGGGAGCTCTATATGTTTAAATACAAGCATCATAGGTTAAGAGCAGTAGACATATTGGGCATAAATCCAACCTGGTCAGCATGGACAACCAAAGCTACAACAGTAGTTAGTTTGTTGGCCAGCATCTTTGCTAGTACCTTGAAATCTACTGTGAGAAGCAATACAGGGCTATAAGAGTTCATTTCCAGTGGGTCCTTTCCCAGCTTAAGAATAACCACTATTATCGCCTCTCACATCATAGATGAGAGAACTCCCTGTTCCATCGCTTCATTATACAAAATTATAGCTGATTTCTGATTGGTTCCCATGGGCAACTGGAACAGTTTTACCTCAGATATTTCTGATAAATCTCCCCATACTCACCTGTGGCAAAACAGCAACCAATCACGGCTCAGCTTCTGACTGTCACGGCAGCCAGCAGACAATGGTTCCTGTATATGGTGAGTAATAAGTGTGTTTTGGAAAGCTGAAAATTTTGGCTTATAACCAAGTCTATGAGTCACAGAGAGAAGCTGTGCAGGATCAGGATCATTTGTTTAATTATCAAAGCTTTTTTTTTTTTTTTTTTTTTTAAAGGGCAAGGGAAGCTTAAAGAAGAGCAGATTTTGCCTGCCATGGTTTACATTCCTTTATCATGGTGGTAGATGTCCTTTACATAAAATGAAATCAAATATAGGTACAGATTAGCATTATACTGTGGCAGTTATATGTATTTATTTTCTGGAACCCATTCCATACTTATAGTATTGCAATAAGTTAATAATAAGGCACAGGGAGAAACAGTGTTTCCCTGTATGATTTTTTTCATCAGTAACAAGGAGGTTCTGTCTAGTGCTTGCTGAGGGATTAACAGTAACAGCCAGGTAACTCTCCAGGAAAGAATCGTTCTCAAATATTGAAAACTCACATGTCTATAAGGAATATTTACATGTGGTGCTCAGCTTTTGGAAAATTCTTGTAGGCAGCAAATATAATGCAACATTAAATATTTTGTTAACCCCTGGTCTTTAACTTAAGGCATGTTAAAGCGTTCTTTATTCTATCAGTGATGTGTCCTGTAGTTCTGCCTGACAGTAAAACACAGTTCTGCTGTGTGCTGCTATGAGACAACAGTTTTTTCACTTCCATTTTTCACTCACCACCTATCTATATCTTAAATCTATAACTTTTTTATTTTTCCACATAAAGAGCTCTGTGATGGCTTATTTTCTGCGTAACAAATTGCACTTCGTAGTGACGGTATTTAATATTCCATGCCGTGCACTGGGAAGCAGGAAAAAATTCCAAATACAGTGAAAATGGTGAAAAAACACATTTACAACGTTTTCTTGTGGGCTTGGATTTTACAGCTTTCACTGTGCGTACCAAATGACATGTCTACTTTATTCTTTGGCTTGCTACGATTACGTGGATACCAAATTTGTATAGGTTTTTTAATGGTTTCATACATTTAAAACAATTAAAACCTCCTGTACAAAAATTTTGGGGGGGATTTTGCCATTTTCTGGCGCTAATAACTTTTTCATACTTTGGTGTACAGAGCTGTGGGTAGTGTCAATTTTTGTGACTTTTGATGGCGTTTTCATTGCTATAATTTTTAGGACTGTGCAACCTTTTGATCACTTTTTATTAATTTTTTTTATATTTTTCAAAATGGCAAAAAAAAATGCCTTTTTCGACTTTCCGTTACGGGTTAAACGCATGAACCGTTATCATATTTTGATTGGGCATTTTCGGATGCAGTGATACCTAATGTGTTTATGATTTTCCCTGTTTATTAATATTTATATCACTTCTAGGTGATTTGAATTTTTAGGTTTTTTTAATAATAATTTTTTTTAATTCTTTTTTATTTTTACTTTTACTATTTTCAGACTCTCTAGGGTACTTTAACCCTAGGTTGTCAGATTGATCCTACCATATACTGCCATACTACAGTATGTCAGTACATGGGGTTTTTACTCCCCATACAATGTGCTGTTAGTGTGCACAGAGATTATCAATGGGTTATCAGTGGAGTTCCTGCTGCACAATTCTTGTGGTGCGCTTTGTGTTATTTAACCCCATTAACATCATGATGCTGCAGTTAGTGTATGAAGAGGGCTCACGCGCTGACCCCTTTTAATAGACATTGGAGGTTTGCTGCATTTAACATTTAAATGCCCTGGGCAAAACCACCAGCTGACATTTAAATGCCAGAGGCGCAAGGATAGTCGCCCGTGATGTCATCAGGTAGCGTAGATTAATTGCTGTAACAAGCGGGAGTGTAGAGGAGGCTCCTCGGCATGTCATTCAGCACAATCTATAACAATGTGTTCAATGCACACTGTTATAGATCAGTGAAAAAATCCCTGTATACTGCAATAAAATAGCGGGTCTAAAAATACAGTAAATTTTTTTCCAGCTTGGCATGGAATATTAAATATTATCACTAGCAAGTATAATTTGTTTTGTAGAAAACAAGCTTTTATGAAGGTTTGTACATGAAAATATTAAAAAAAAAAGTTATGGAATTTTAAAGTGTGGATTGAAAAATGGCAAAACAAAAGACACAGTTGTTGTTTGGGTGGGGAATTAGTGCTTTCAGGGGACTGAAATTTTTAGTGCCACAGGACAAGGAGGGGAAGAAGTGTTGTGTAGGGTAGAAAGATATATGGGTTTGCATGGTACCGGAATCCACAGGGTATGTATGATCAGAAGCATGCCGACATCCTTCTGCAAATGCACATCAGAAGCAAGCCGATTGCAACTTGTTTTTGATGCTTGCAGATTAGATGTGGGGTTATTGCAGATTTACATTCCTTCTGCCATAAAATGAAGTTACCCACAGGGCACCCGCACCTGATTACATGCATTTTAAGCCCTACAGCATAAGGACGTAAATCCACAGCAAAGGTCAGTCCCTGAACCATCATAGTATCATAGTATATAAGGCTGGAAAAAGACACAAGTCCATCAAGTCCAACCTTTATGAATTAAATAAATGTGTTTTCCCCATAACCCGTGATATTTTTTCTCTCCAGAAAGGCATCCAGGCCTCTGTTCAACATGTACATAGAGTCCGCCATAACAACCTCCTGCGGCAGAGAGTTCCATAGTCTCACTGCTCTTACAGTAAAGAACCTTTGTCTATGTTGATGGTAAAATCGCCTCTCCTCCAGCCGCAGAGGATGCCCCCTTGTCCTGGTCACAGGCCTAGGTATAAAAAGATCTTTCGAGAGATCCTTGTACTGTCCGTTCAGGTATTTGTACATTGTAATGAGGTCTCCCCTCAGTCGTCTTTTTTCTAAACTGAATAATCCCAAATTTTGTAATCTGTCAGTGTATTCTAATCCCCCCATTCCCCTAATAATCCTGGTTGCTCTCCTCTGCACCCGTTCCAGCTCTACTATATCCTTTTTATCCACTGGTGCCCAAAACTGTACACAATATTCCATGTGTGGTCTGACCAGGGATTTGTATAAGGGCAAAACTATGGGGCAGATTTACTTACCGGGTCCGTTAGCGATCCAGCGGCGCGTTCTCTGCGCTGGATTTGGGTCCAGCCGGGATTCATCAAGGCAGTTCCTCTGATGTCCACCAGGTGGCGCTGCTGCGCTGAAGTTCCCCTAAATGCACTGAAGTTCACGATCCTATCCTGGATGAAGGTGAGTGCAAGCTCTGCAACACAATTTCCTTTTTTAAATGCGGTGGTTTTTCCGAATCCGTCGGGTTTTTGTTCGGCCACTCCTCCCAATTTCCGTCGCATGCATGCCAGTGCCGATGCGCCGCAATCCGATCGCGTGCGCCAAAATCCCAGGGCAATTCAGGTACAATCGGTGCAAATCGGAAATATTCGGGTAACACGTCGGGAAAACGCAAATCGGGCCCTTAGTAAATGACCCCCTATGTCTTTATCATGAGAATTTATTCCTCTCTTGATACATCCCATAATTTTATTTGCTTTAGCAGCAGCCGCCTGGCTCTGGTCACTAAAATTAAGTTTACCATCCACCAATACCCCCAAGTCCTTCTCAGCTCCAGTTTTACCAAGTAATTGACTGTTTAGAACATAATTATACTTTTTGTTTCCCTGGCCCAAGTGCATAACTTTACATTTATCTGCATTAAACCTCATCAACCATTTCTCTGCCCACTCCTCAAGCTTCCACAAATCCCTCTGTAATGCTAAACTATCTACCTCAGTATTTATTACTTTACACAGCTTAGTATCATCTGAAAATATTGAAACTTGACTGTGTAAACCCACTACAAGGTCATTAATAAAAATATTAAAAAGAAGTGGCCCCGAACTGAAGAAGCAGATATACTTCACATGATGTGGGGATGCAGGGAACTGGAGTCTTTTTGGAAATCTATATTAGACTTGACGCGTAAAGTTTTCTCTGTAACTATTGAAGAAAGCCCACTTGCATGTTTATTGGGAGTCCTGAAGATAGACAACCTTGCAGAACCTAATAATATTGCAATACAAAGATCCTTATATCAAGCTAGAAAGGTTATAGCTGCCCATTGGATTAGGCCTAGGCCACCGGACAAGAAAGAGTTTATAGATCGTTTGAATGCAGTAATACTATTGGAATATAGCACGTATGTAAAGAGGAATGGGGTCTCCAAATTCGAAAAGATTTGGGGCAAGTGGCTAGATACACCGGGTTTATCATCAAGCTCCCTTATAAGGCTAAGAACTAGCTTAGAATATCAATTATCATTAGCAAAATAAGTAAAGATAGATTTAGGTCTTCTTTAATATGTGAATAATTATATGAGACCTGAAGGGTCTTGAAGAGCTGGCACGCAAGGGTGGGCGGGGGGAGTTGGGAAGGGTGGGAGGGAGTATGCTACTAATAATAAGCATATCTGATAAAACATACATCCTGTAAGAGAAAATGGATACAAATGTAACTCTCTTGTAACGCTTTAATAAGTATAATTTGAGTTTTCATTATTGTACAAATCCAGAGCTTACTGTAAAGATATGTACGTACTCCCCTCCAGGTTGTACTTGTTGGGTGTGTTGTTATTTAAAAAATGTTCAATAAAAATATCTGATTAAAAAAAAAAAAAAGTGGCCCCAATACTGACCCCTGTGGCACTCCACTGGTAACGTCAACCCAATCTGAGAATGTGCCATTAATGACGACCCTCTGTCTTCTATCACTAAGCCAATTACTTACCCAGATACACAGATTTTCCCCTATTCCCAGTAGTCTCAATTTATATACCTAGCTTTTATGTGTCACGGTGTCAAATGCCTTTGAAAAGTCCAGATATACAACATCCACAGCGTGCCCCAGATCCAGTCTTGAACTTACCTCCTCGTAGAAACCAATCAGATTAGTCTGACAGGACCGATCTCTCATAAACCCATGCTGACGCTGGGTTATAAGGTTGTGCACAGTGAGATACTCCAGGATAGCATCTCTAACAAACCCCTCAAATATTTTCCCCACCACAGAAGTTAGACTCACGGGTCTGTAGTTTCCGGGATCACTTTTTGATCCTTTTTTGTATATTGGTACCACATTTGCTATGCGCCAGTCCTGTGGAAAACAACCAGTCCTCAGTGAATCTTCAAATATAAAAAATCTGTATGTCTATCACGGTACATAGTTCATGCAGAACCCGGGGGTGTATGCCATCTGGCCCCAGTGAATTATCTATCTTAGTGTTTGCGAGGCGGCGTCGTACCTCTTCCTGGGTTAAACTGTTGACATTCCAAAAAGAATTTACATTATTCCTCATTGTGGGGATTTTCCTGGGTAAAGACAGTTGAGAAGGCGACATTCAGTAGATTGTCCCTTTCCTCATCTCCTTCCACCATGACCCCCATGTTATTTCTAAGGGGACCCACACTCTCTGATTTTAGTTTCTTATCATTTATATACTTGAAAAATAATTTGGGATTACTTTTGCTCTCCCTGGCAATATTTCTCTCAGTCTCTATTTTTGCGGCCTTTATCTGCTTTTTACAGGATTCTCTCTATAATCTTGTAATGCCTTATCGCTACCTTCCCGTTTTAGCACCCTAAACGTCTTATCTTTCTCGCTTATTGCTTTCCTTACAAGACTAGTTAGCCACATTGGCTTTTTCTTCTTCCTCTTATGCTTTTTTCCCATAAGGTATGTGTTTTTCACAGGACTTTTTCAGAATATATGAGAAAAAGTACAATGTTTGGACCATGGACTGTGCAGTCTTGTTTCACAGACCAATCCATTCCACAGACTGGACACCATGAATCAAAGCGATATTTGCCTTTTCTTCTCTATAAAAAAGAAGCACCAGACTTCATGATCACACTTCGGTACTACTCTTTCATGGATTACTTGCATCATACAGTATATCTCGTACATATCATATGTATGATGCAAGGAGTTCCGTCTATGAAACAGGAATTGGTCTATGAAACAGGATTTATGAGTCAGTGATTTATTTATTTTATTCAAATCCCATATGCCTTACATAATAAAGGCAAAAAATGCAACGGAGACAAAAAAAACACACTTTTTCCACCATTCTGCACCCTCTGCAGAAAGCTATACAGTGGTCTTCCTGTTGGTGACATGTGTATATATAATATACGGTAAGAAAGAAGCACTTCCCTCTAACCGACTTCATGTCCAGGATCTCCTTTATGGTGGTATTAGAGAAATGGTCTGTGTACACCCAGATGACAGTATTACCAGAAAAGGACGGAAGATCTGAAACAAAGTCCATGGTCACGTAAGTCCACGGGCAGTGGGGTATAGGCAGTGGCAGGAACAGACCTGCTGGCTTGAGATGTGACAACTTATTTCGGTCACAGGAAGCACAGGAACTCACAAAGTCTTGTACAATCTTGACCAGGCAGGGCCACCAGTAGAAATGAGAGAAGAGAGCGACAGATTACACCTGCAATCCAGGTTACACAGCCACAAAAGAGTAATGTCCTCAAAATAGCATCCTCTTCCAAAGAGCAGGTCGGACATAGGTTTTGCCAGGAGGAATTTGTTGTAGACCCACAGGAGCGGCAACAACAAGCTGTTCAGGCGGAACAATATGTCAAGAAGCTGGTTTGTCCCCAGTTACATCAGAGGCACAAGAGAGGGCATTGGCTTTGACATTCTTCTCTGCTGGACGAAAATGGATCAGGAAGTTGAAGCAAGAGAAGAAGAGGGACCAATCAGCCTGTCGTGGATTGAGGTGTTGCATGGTCTGGAGATAAAGGAGATTCTTGTGGTTAGTATAGATGCAGACCGGATGACAAGTTCATTCCAGAAGATAACACCACTCTTCCAAGGCTAGCTTTATGGCCAGAAGCTCCCGATCACCTATGGAGTTTGGCCTTTGGGCTCTTTCTGGGTGAGAATCATACCAACTCCTACAGAGGAGGCGTCAACCTCTAGCAGGAACAGTTTCTCTGTATCAGGCCGAGTTAGTACAGTAGCAGAGGCACAGGCAGACTTCAGCTTGGAGAAAGTTTCTTCAGCTGCTGGAGACATTTTTCTTGGCTAGTGCCACAATGAAAGACACAAGGGAGGAAAAATGCCGGTAATGAACTGCCGGTAATAATTAGCTAAGCCCAAGAATTTCTGTATGGCGCAAAGTCCCACTGGGCGAGGCCACTGAAGTACCGAAGGAAATTTCATCTGTTGACCCATCTGTTGACCCATCAAGAATGCCAGAGTTTCTATACCCGAGGAAAGGTAGTTTCTTTTGGTGGTATAGATACTTCTGGAGCTTTGAGTATAGGCAATTGGCTCTTGGGTGCCTGAAAACCTGTCGTACATGAACCTGATGGGACTCGAGGTCTGAAGAGAACACCTGGATGTCGTCCAGGTAGACCATGACACAAGCATATAGCAAGTCTCTGAAAACATAATTGACAAACTCCTGGAATATGGTCCAAATGGCATGAAAAGATACTCAAAGTGCCCATCACAAGTATCGAAGGCGGTCTTCCATTCATCGACCTTCATGGATGTGGATGCAGAGAGGACTTGGGAGTAAGGCACCAGGAGTAGTGGACCCACTGGACCACTGGGAACGATGAGGTAATCCGACACCTGGGACTGGAGTCTAAGTGGTACCTGGTTTTCACCAGAGCCCACCGCAAAGCAGGTTGGACTTTCTACGGTGTGATACCACCAGGTCACTCCACAGGCACAACTTTGTCCTCAGTGGCGGCAATGGCAAAGTACAGAATTGTAAAGCAAATGCATGGTCGGGGACAGGCAGGAGGTCAGGACAGGCAGCACGGAATCAGAGTCAGTGACGTAGTGGAAGGTCAGGACTAACAGTACAGGAGCATAGTCAGGAACAGAATCGAGGTCACAACGAGAAATCACTATAAATATAGAGGACATAGGAACAAGCTTTCTCAATGGCAATGAGGCAAAAAGATCCGGCAGGGGTCATAGGAAGAGGTTTGCTATTTAACAAGTCAGCGACTTGAAAGTACCAATTAGCGGCGCACTAGCTCTTTAAATTTTACACAGTGTCTCGCACGCCAAGGCAGCAGGTGCAAATTCAATAGGGTGATCTCTGCAGAAGATGCCCGGGCTGGTTCCGTCAAGATAGCCAGGTATTCCATGAGGAACATGGTGATGTTGGCAGTGAGTGGGTCGTCATGTCCCAGAGGGGGGTTGCCCATGCCAGGGTTTTCCCGGAGAGTAGGCTGACCACGATTGAAACCTCTCTGTTTCATATTTGGACGGCATAGACAAACGCCGTCTGGGTTTTGCAGAAGTCACTGTATCGGGAGGTGCCACAGGGACTGGTCGCTGCTGCTGGGTGGCTAATAGCTGCTGCATCATGGCGGTAAGCTGGTTAAGCTACTGGGCCTGCATGGCAATCTGCTGAGACTGCTGCGCCACGATGGTGGCGAGGTCAGCTTCTACAGGCAGAGGTACCTTGGCTGGATCTATGGGCGGATCTTACTGTCAGGATCGGTGGTGTTGGACCCACGGAACCACTGCGAGCTATGACGTAAGCTTACACCTGGGAGCGACGTTGAAGTGGCACCCGGCATTCACCAGAGCCCACCGTGTAGCGGGTTGGATTTTCTACAGCGGGATATCACAGGCGCTACTTTCATGCGATAGTGGCCAAGGCGAGGTACAGAAATGGCAGGGCCAATCACAGTCGTGGTCAGCCAGGAGGTCAGGGCAGCCAGCACAGGATCAGGGTTGGGGATGTAGCAGAAGGTCAAGACAGGCAGCAGAGATTCGAGCTCAGGAACGGAAACTGAGGTCAAAACGGATAATCACAGGTCATAATAACAAGCTTTCTCTAAGGCTATGAGGCACAAAGATCTGGCAGAGGTTGCAGTCTTCATTCATTAACGGTGTGGATTGTAAAGGTAATTCTCAGCCTATCCAGTATTAAAACTACTGTTTCACATTCTTGTGGAAGCCAGTATTTGACCTCACGAAGAGCTGCTACCTTCAACTGTCCAATCAAGATAATAAGACAAGAAATAAGGTGAAGGTGGCTATCATCTTTGACCTAAATTCAAAAAGGGTGTTATCCAAGGAGTCCCCAGCTAATAGGGCACTGTAAGAGGCATGACTGGCTCTATGCACAAATTCTATGCACAGAAGGTTCTATGCACAAATGAAAAAGAACACAAAAAAAGAGATAAACAAGAGGACAGCACCTTGTGTATTATTGTACAATAGGTAAAAAGAAGAGACAGATACCAAGGAGATACGTGTAAAAGGGAGGGTATAGAATACACCCCCCTATAAATATGTTCACCTTGGATGGCTTAATGTAAGCACATATTTATTATCCCAAGCAATTATAAGCTGCCCATCAGCTTGCTGGCATCATCCCTCGGTGGAGATAAAAACCGGAATAACAGAGCACAGGAGGGGGTTAGAAAACCAAGAAATGAGCTGGCACTGCGCTGCAAAGTGGATGGTTCTCGAGTAAAGTTTAAATATTTTATTTATCCAAAATGGTAAACGTGTTTTGGGCGAAAGCCCTTCTTCAAGTACTAATGGAAAGGATCTGAGTATTACAACACAAAATAAAAAAGTAGCAAATAAGTAATAAAATATAGTATATGGTAAGCAATAACAAATAAGTAAAAATAAATATTTAGACTTAAAAATATATAAAAATTAAAACTTAAAAAGCATTGTCAACGTCCTGGTCACGGACTATGTTAGAACGCCAAAATAACACACAGGCAAGTAAAACCCGTGAGTATTAATACCATTATACCATTATAGCGGAAGTCTCTGTGCAGTTAGCTGAAAGTTCCGTGTTAGAAGTATAGCGTCAGGTTTCTCTGGAAACACAAGGGTTCTGAGCGGCTTGAACTTAGTAGAAAACAGTAACAGGAAGGTGAGTAGATATGTCAGATAAATTTAAACAGACTGCATATACATTTAAACATTTTGGCAATAACACAAAATCATTTATGTAAAAAAGACAGCATTATAAACAATATTATATTAAATAATAATTATTACTGATAATTAATGACACATTATCTGGGATCTCAAGTGATTCATTTAGACCATTGGGCATTAGTGTCTTTAATTTAAAAATCCAAAACATTTTGCTTTGTCTTAGCTTATTGAATCTCTGATGGCAGGTCTGATCAATTTGTTCTATTGGAGTAACACTAAACTCATCCATGGGAACACATTTTGGATGTTGGTCCTATGGACATTTAGTGGACTTTTGAGGGGTTGTGTAGTTCTCCCTATATACTGGAACCCACAGGTACAGTGCATTCCAACAGATATATAACAAAGGATGAAATTTAAGAACGTTTTTATGGGAAAAAATTCATTGGTGATATTTGAACAAAAATCCTTCCTTCTATATGTGATGGAATGGCAGCATTTTTATAATGCATAACCACATTTAAAGGACCCTTTTAGGACTGGAAAGAAAAACATTTTAGGTTTCTGTAGGTAGCTATTAGCTTTCTTCATGTGACTGGGTGATAGTGAGTTTTGCAGAGTGGTGTTACGTCTAAATGGGGGTCATGGAGTAGAATGCTCCAATGTTTGTTGAAAAACTTTTCTATCTTAGACGAATGTAGAGATGAAATTAGGTGTAAAGTTATTCTTGTTGTTTGGTTTTGAGTAGTCATTTTGGACTTTCTTTTTCTTTTTTAGGCAATCTTTCTGGTTAAATCCCTCAGAATTTATTTTAGAGTCCTGGATTAATTGTGTAGGGTAGCCCCTTTCTTTGAACCTTTTGGACAATAATAATAATCAGACATCTATCTGCAAATGAAAGATAGACCCATGGGTACGAAATTTCCACCGAGCTTTGCGAACCTGGTTGTTGGTCATCTAGAAGAAACATTCCTTTACGTACATCCCCTTTACGACAAATGCAAAATATATAAACATTTCATTGACGATATCTTCATTGTATGGCAAGGCACACAAGATGAAATGAATACTTTAGTGCAAGACCTGAATGAAAATCTGTGGGGTCTAAAATTTACACACATTGTGACAAAAGATAAAGCAGAATTTTTAGATATTAAAATCTTCCCTAATACAGATAATGTACTCAACACGAGAACCTTTTTTAAACCCGTAGATAGTAATAGTTATTTAAATTTTTCTTGTGCACATTTCAGAAAGTGGTTGACAAATGTCCGGTACGGGCAATTTAAAAGACTATGCATGCTGCCACCGAACATGATTGTAATATGGATGAGTTTAGTGTTACAAATTTATTAGACCTGCCTTCAGAGATTCAATAAGCTAAGACAACTCGAAATGTTTTGGAACTTTAAATTAGAGACACTAATGCCCAAAGGTATAAATTATGTGTTTCCATCTTACAAAATATTTTATAAAATATCATTAATGTCAGCACCTGTCCAGCAACCGCGCAACCACAACCAGGCTTGGCGCTAGCTGTCAGACTAGGTAGGTGGTGGCGAACTCACCCTGTGACGTCCCTGCGGACTAAGGCCCTGCCTAAAGCAGATAAACCGCCCTGGTAAGGGCGAACCCACTATCAGGAACCTAACTGATGGTCCCTGAGTGACCCTACAAGATGACAGGGAAAACCTACTTTGTCTGGCAGCTGCTGGATGGTGGAGCGGACAGGTAACCGGAATACTGATATAGGTCAGTGCTCACACTGGTAACAGAAACCGACACTAGACAGACAGGAAGGTGGGGTCACACAAGGAGATAAACGATACTGAGGGACAAACAACAGATACAGACAGACAAGCGGAGTCAAACAAACCGGGTCAAAACCAAGATGGCGGCAAAGGTACAGATTCGTATAGCAAATAGAATGGTCAGTAGGCAAAGCAGAAGTCAGTACACAGAATAACCAGAAACACAATAGCAAGAGCACTAGATACACAGATAGACTGCAATAACCAGCACCAAATGAAATGGCTGAGCAGAATATAAGGCAGTAATGGACACTGCCTCCAGCTCTGACTGGCTCAGCCGTCCATCACTCAACCGCAGCTGCAGGAAAAACGAGTTCAGAGGCACACCCAGCTTTCCCAGGATCAGAAATGCAGCTGTCAATCACAGGCAGCTCTGGGTGGGGTTTCCCAGCAAGAAGCCTGAAACCTGATCTCATCAGTACAATTTGCGAGTCATGACAATTAATAATTACTGTTTAATATAATATTGTTTCTAATGTTGTCTTTTTTATATGAATGTTAACTGATTTTGTGTTATTGTCGATGCTTAAATGTATTTGCAGTCTGTTTAAATTTATCTGTCCATTAAATTTATCTGTCCAGTTATTTATGTCCACTCACCTTCCTGTGACTATTTTCATCTAAGTTCTAGCTGCTCAGCACCTTCGGGTTTCCGTAGAAACCTGATGCTATAATTCTAACATGGAACTTTCGGCTAACTAACCCGAGACTTCTCCTATAATGGTATTAATACACGCGGGTTTCACTTGCCCCGCGTGTTACTTTGGCGTTCTAACATTGAACACAGCCAAGGATTGTATTTTATCTACTATATACCCCGCCTATGGGGATTGATTATTCCCATCACCATGTATTGATTATATTGCACTTAAAAATATACACAATGGGACAGATTTATCAAGTGTCTGAAAGTCAGAATATTTCTAGTTGCCCATGGCAACCAAACACAGCTCCCCTTTAAAATATTCATGAGCACTGATAAAATGAAAGCTGAGCTGTGATTGGTTGCCATTGGCAACTAGAAATATTCTGACTTTCAGACACTTGATAAATCTGCCCCAATGACTTTTAACACTGGGCTCACTATTAACTATTTGTTTAACCAGTTACACTTTGTAATGCAATTTTCTGTACTAAATTATGTCTAAATGAACTCTGCATATTTTAGTTGTTCCTGATCAGGACGTGGACAATGCTTTTTAAGTTTTAATATTTATATATTTTTAAGTATTTATTTATTTTTAATTATTTGTGATTGCTTACCATATACTATATGTTATTACTTATTTGCTACTTTTGTATTTTGTGTTGTAATACTCAGATCCTGTACTTGAAGAAGGGCTTTCGCCTGAAATGCATTTACCACTTTGGAAAAATAAAACATTTAAACTTTACTATACAAAGGTTGGTTGGTTGGGACTAACAGGGGTATTCATATGCGCACAATTGAGGATGATGATGATGGGTGGCACTTCAATATGGCATTCTCCTCCTGACCCAACATAGTGGCACCAGGGATTCTAAGGCTGGGGGACTAGGAGATGTAACAATGCCCATTGCTATGGGTGATAGCTTGTAATGGGTACGTGGCCCCTTTAAAGGGGTTGTGCCACCATAGCACATAGCTGTAATTGAGCCCAATGCATTGTTAAAAGTACTTTCAGCATTTACTCTTAATAAAAAATATGCAGCCTTACTGAGATAACTCCTTTTGTTCTGGTTGCTGGCACCCCCTGCTGGCAGCAGTGTCCTGAGCTACAGCTGATCTGGCCGAGTCTGCGCCCAAGGATTCATCCAGCTGCTCTGCACTACAGATCACTCCACAGGCTCACAGCTCCTCTCCACACTGAGAGATCAGCTGACACACTGCAGCCAATAGGAAGTGAGAGAGGAGGAGGGGCAGAGATTGTGCTGTGATGTCCACTGCTTACCAACTTCACAGGTGCTTACAGCAGCAGATACAAGGTAACTGCAGCCAGACAGACATGACTATCTGCTGCACAGTGGAGTCCTCCCCTAACATGAGTTATAGCAGCCCTTTCCTCCCTCCACCATTAGTCAGGTCACACAGGAGGCTGCAGAGATAAAAAAACAAGCAAAAGGCTGAGCTCTGACCTCTCCTAAGCTCCAACATGTCCTGCAGTCCTCCTCCTGCTACACTGCTGTCTTGCAAAGGGGCCCCTGTCCCTGACTAATCTCACCTATTTATATATCCAAGTCCTATTATCTATCACCTGTCATATATTTTCTATCTATCTTCTATTTATCCATCTCTTTCCTATTTATTTATAATCTATATATGTACAGTGGCGTAACTACCGCCGTAGCAGCCGTAGCAGCTGCTACGGGGCCCTTGAGGTTCAGGGGCCCGGGGATGCACGGACCCTGTGTGCAGTGCTTTGCCAAGTGGTCCGTGAATACACTGCTGGGTGCCTGGCAGATGTGTCCCCGGGCCCCTCCTCTCGGTCCCGGCTTCCGCCCACCTGTCTCATGGCCCACCCACCTCTCATGGATCACTCAGTACCTGAAACTCCCATTTGCCACCTCCCTGACCCGCCCGCCTGCGTCCCACCAGCCGCCTCCCACCTCCCTTACCTGTCCGCCGGCACACGTGACCGCGGCCCGCCTACCCCCTGCATAGCGGCACAGCTGGCCGATTACACACGGCACAGTTGACAACCACCCGACCACGCCCCCATCCTCCCGCCCGGTGAACAGCCCCTCTTCCCCCCCCGCCCGGGAAACCCCCCCCCCCCCCCCCCCCCCCCCCCCCGGCCCGGGCCCCCCCCCCCCCCTCCTGCCCGAACACCCGCCCGCACAACCACCGGAACACCCACCTGAAGCCACAGCCGGGTGATCACCCAAACATCCTAAAAGGTAAGTATACACGTATGTATTTATCTGTGTATATGTATATATTGTATTCGGCTCACGTGTATACGAGCCGAAACGTCGTCTTCTATGGATTAAACCGTTTTTTTTCACCATAATTTTTTGTGCTGCCTTTTCATTATTTATTACTTTGAGGGTCCTCTTTTGCCCGGACCCAATACGGCTTTGCACACAACTTTAATTTTTGTGCTTTTTTCTGAAAATACTGCCGTGCTGCTTGGACTTTTCTACATTCTGTGTATATTGTGTATATATGTATATACTGTGTATATTGTGTATATATGTATATACTGTGTATATATGTATATACTGTGTATATTGTGTATATATGTATATACTGTGTATATTGTGTATATACTGTGTATATTGTGTATATACTGTGTATATATGTATATATGTATATACTGTGTATATTGTGTATATATGTCTTACTGTGTATTCGAGTGTTAATATATGTAGAAATCTGTTTATATGTGTATATATGTAATACTGTATTCTTGTGTACTATATTCTAATATGTGTATATTGTGTATATATGTATATATTGGTATATTGTGTAATAGGTATATACTGTTATATGTGTATATATGATATAGTATATCTGTGTATTTTATATATGTACTGTACGTTATATTGTGTATATATGTGTATTACTGTGTATATTGTGTATATACTGTATATACTGTGTATATTGTGTATATATGTATATACTGTGTATATTGTGTATATACTGTGTATATTGTGTATATATGTACTGTACGTTATATTGTTATATATTTATTACGTGTATATGCTGTGTATATACTGTGTATATTGTGTATATGTGTATATTGTGTATATTGTGTATATATGTATATGCTGTGTATATATGTATATGCTGTGTATATGCTGTGTATATATGTATATGCTGTGTATATGCTGTGTATATATGTATATGCTGTGTATATATGTATATGCTGTGTATATTTGTATATGCTGTGTATATATGTATATGCTGTGTATATTTGTGTATATATGTATATACTGTGTACATTGTGCATATATGTATATTGTGTATATATGTGTATACTGTGTATATATGTATATATGTGTATACTGTGTATATATGTGTATACTGTGTATATTGTGTATATATGTGTATACTGTGTTTTTGTATACGCTGTGCTTATAGTATGTATGTATATGCTCTATATACTGAATATAGTATACGAGTGTAGAACTTTATGTGTATATAAGTATATTAAGGTGTGCCGGGCGGGCACACGTTTATGTGAATGCAGCCTACATATGTATATTTTTTTAAGGGGAAGGGGGGCCCCATGCAGAAATCTGCTATGGGGCCCAGTCTCTCCTAGTTACGCCACTGTATATGTATCCATTATCTATCCATCTTTCCTAACTATCTTCTATGTAGCAATCTTTTCACAATACATAGGGTCCTCTTTTGCCTTCGATCCCTGCGGCTGCGTTGCACACACCGTGGTGCAAGTGGCTGATGTCATGGTGTCAACAGGACTATACAGGGGGGCAGGCACTGGCTATATACAGGGGGGTAGGCACTGGCTATATACTGAGGGGCAGGCACTGGCTATATACTGAGGGGCAGGCAACACTGTAGGTCCTGGATCAATGCTCAATAGCACAAGGTGGCAGAATAACACAGTTTGGATAGCTGAATTTAAATCACAGTATGGGCCTCAAAAACAAATAGCAAGTGTTCCTGATGCCACTTGCAATATCCGCCACCGGGGGCTAACCTTTTTTTGTGGCTTGGTGGAAGCCAGAACCCTGGGTACCTGAGTGGCTGGTGAGCGCGGCCTAGCACTCGTATTTGGTCACGGTATTGGATACAAGGGAACAGAGGCCTGGTGCCTG
The DNA here is from genome assembly GCA_019512145.1 of Engystomops pustulosus. NCBI lineage: Eukaryota > Metazoa > Chordata > Amphibia > Anura > Leptodactylidae > Engystomops > Engystomops pustulosus. The sequence goes on along the minus strand of WNYA01000180.1, from coordinate 186,909 downwards.
GCAAGTCTCTGGCAGGGGAAAGAACAAGAAATGGTACAGTATCTCCCTGGGGCAACCCCAATATAGAGGAAGAGATCCTTGGTGGTGGTGAATGGGGTGCCTGTGGTGGTACAAGGATCATTCAGAGGCAGAGTTTAGGAAGCATTTAACTTATAATGCATTTATTGGAACTTGGCAAAGGCCCCAACAGTAGCAACTTCAATGGTTTGAGATGCCTGGTTGGATATCATTCCACAGGAATACTCTCAGCCTGGTAAAGGTATATTCAGGCTGGAGAGGAAAGTTGGCTGCTTCAGTAGTTGGTTAAGGCAGGCTCCTGGTGGTGGAGGTCTGCTTGGGTCATAACAACAATGAGGAATGGGAATCACTAGTAGTCCAAGTATACATAGTTGCAGATCGGCAACTAGATCCACCCCAGATTTTGATATGGGTAAACTATCATTAGATATTACCCCAAGGCTAAACCAATAGTATTTATACATGAGGTCCATTAATATTTCAGCATTTCATAGGTCCATAAATAACCTATAGAAAACATGTATACATAATGTGGCCATTCAGCCCCTCTCCTTCTAAAGATTCTTAATGTAAAAATCATTTAGGATTCACGTTGCAAGATCTTATGCCTTGGTATGGTTCCCTACCTCAATAATTTGGAACCACAGAGCCCTATGGTCACCACCATGCTGTTACCTTATATGCTTTGAGGTATTTCTGTCAGGCTAGCAGGTGTGGATCCTCTGGACCACTGCAGACGATGACACAAGCCACTACCTGGGACCGGAGTCTAAGTGGTACCCGGTTTTCACCAGAGCCCGCCGCAAGGCGGGTTAGGGAAGCTGCGGCGTGGTACCACCAGGTCGTTCCTCAGGCGTGACTGGTCTGCAGTGGCGGTCAAGGTCGAAGTACAAAAACAGCAGACAATCTTGTGGTCAAAGTCCAGGCACAAGGTCAGGGCAGGCAGCCGAGATGCAACGTCAGAGTCTGGTCTGGGGTCAGCAACAGGAGGTCCAAGCAGAAGGGTACGGGAACTCAGCACACAGGACAGCAGTATGGAGGAACACAGGTACACGGGAACACAGAGGGACTCAGGTAACACTGGAACACGGAGGGACTCAGGTAACACTGGAACACGGAGGGACTCAGGAACGCAGGAGACGCAGGAATCGCAGGCAAATCGCAGAATAGCTTTCTCTCAGGCTGTGAGGCACAAAGATCCGGCAGGGTGAGATGGGAGAGGCAGATATAAATAGCCTCATGGGAAATGGCCAGCGCCAATTAATAGCGCGCTGGCCTTTTAAATTTTCTAAAGCTGCAACGCACCCTGAGACACAGGGACGCGCGCACACAGAGCGAGAGGTGAGAGGCACTGGCTCTGCGCCTGCGGGGAGCGAGAGGCACGGGTGAGCCCGCGACCCGCGATATGGGTTGCAGGACTACCCGTGACAATTTCCACCATTTTTGATAATGTTGATATGGTCCCTAATTATTCTTTTGGCTTCAGTCAGAATATATTTACAAGCCTTAAAGCTTCCATATTTAAATCTACCCGTTAATGGTTTAAGATGACTATGGACGACATGATATTACGCCCCCTTTTATATGTGATTGATGGATAATCATCAATCATATCGGCAATATCATCGTCCATCTTCAAAATTCCCAAACTTGCTTTAAAAATTTGTCATTCCTCCATATGGCACCTACCAGATGTACCAATTACTATTTTCTTTTGAAGTTTACTTGTACTGTATGGTTAGTAATTAATTTCTTCTCCTTTTTAATGCCTAATGATTGTCAGGATCAGTGGATCCTCTGGACCACCGCGGGAGATGGAACTAGCCGACACCTGGGACCGGAGCCCAAGCGGCACCTGGTTTTCACCAGAGCCCGCCGCAAAGCGGGTTGGACTTGCTGCGGCAGGATACCACTAGGTCGTTCCACAGGTGCGACCAGCCCGCGGTGGCAGCCGAGGTCGAGGTACCTTAGCGGATGACAGTCTCGTAGTCAGGTCCAGGCAGGGTCAGGGCAGGCGGCAGAGATGCAATGTCAAGTCCAAGTCTAAGGTCAGCAACGGGAGGTCCAGGCAGGTGGGAGCGGGAACACAGGCACACGGAACACAGCAACACGGAGGAACTCGGGTAACACAGGACTCAGGAGCGGGAACACACAGGAATACACAGGAACGCAGGAATACACAGGAACGCAGGAATACACAGGAACGCAGGAATAATCGCTTGGAAGCTTTCTCTAAGGCTATGAGGCACAAAGATCCGGCAAGGGTTACAGGAAGAGGCAGGCTTATGAAGAATTGGGAAATATGGCCAGCGCCAATTAATGGTGCGCTGGCCCTTTAAATTTGGAGAAGGTGCCGCACGCGCGCTCTAGCAGACGGGGACGTGCGCGCACAGCTGAGGGGAGCGAGCCAGGAGCCGGGACGGGTGAGATGTGCTGGTGGCGCGCTGGCGGGGGCATGGCGGCACGGGTGAGCCCGCGACCCGCGATGTTGGTCGCGGGACCACCCGTGACAATGATGCGCGTCCCTCAGTATTTGTAGCAGGTATACTTTATCAAGTAACCTTCTTTGAAGGTGAAATGGTGAAATGACCTATTATTTTTCCCCTTTTGACCAGGGTTTTAAACTGGTCCGGCGCACTGTGCATAATTATGATAATCATAAGGAATAGCATAATACATGTTTGTTGAAATGCTTGTGTCAAGGGTGCTCCTGCGACCCATGGACTGGGTTGCAGACGCACCCGTGCACCTCCCTTTCCCCCAGCACTGCCGCAGCAGGCTCTTTTACCTGACCGCGCTGCAATGTTGTCTCCCATGGTCAGGTGCGCTGGCCCTTTAAGTAACAGGAGCCCGGCGTGTTTGTGTGCCCTAGGAAGCAGAGATGTGAGTGTGCCGGCTCCCTGCTACTTAAATTGCCAGCGCCCTGCTGATTTGCGCTGGTCCTCACTTGTTCTAATAAATAACTCTTCCTGCAAACCCCGCCTGATCTTTGTGCCCTTATGCCAGAGAGAAAGCATTCCCTAACGGTCTGTGTATTACCCGTTGTGATCTCCTGCTACATTCCTGACTTCGATTCTCTGCTGCCTGTCCTGACCTTCTACTATGTCTCTGACTCTGATCCTGTGCCGCCTGTCCTGACCTTCTGCCTGACAACAACTCTGATTTTGCCTGCTGACGCTGAACCTAGCCTTGGCCACCACCACAGGTAAGTCGCCGGTGGAGCGACCTGGTGGTATGCTGCCGCAGGTGCCACTTAGACTCCACTCCCAGGTGTTGGCTTACGTCATCGTTCGTGGTGGTTCAGTGGGTCCACCATCCCTCATCCTCACAGCTTGCTATTATTGTATACAAATGTTAAATAATAGTCCACAGAATAAATGTTAACATTTTACCATTCACTAAGAGAAATGAAGTAATGGAGGATTATTTATCATTGGTTTTTGCCGTCAAAAAAGTTTATTTTCACTGCTAAAAAGTCTCACAGGAGTGTTTCCACCTCTTGATTTATCTGGCATAAACATAGAACTACTGTTAGTGCAAGACCATGCGACACCATGCAAAGCCAGATTCAAGACTTTTGGAAAATGTCCCATAGAAAGTCTCATAGTTTCTCCAGTTACATACTGGTGTATGTGCGAGGAGTTTATATACAATTTGAGACTGTTTTGGGACTTTCTGAAAAGGGATGTTTCATATTGTAAGTTATAACTATTTACTTTTATACAAAAGTTATTATACATGGTCTTTAACAGAAATCATAGGACCCACAAATATATGCCAACTGTATTTATTTAGAGAAGCCCATTTTTCTTGAGTTTGCATCTTCTGCTCTAATGATGGGTAAGCAGGGCTTCTCCTTTATCATATTTTATAGTCTATGTTAAGGGCTGTATTACTGTGTAAATAGAGAAAAAAAAGAGCACTACTTGCAGGTAAAATTATACAAAAACATTAAAAGGAAGGGGGCGTAGGAATTCACCTTCTTATCCAGTTCACCTAACGGATGTAGTGACCTCCCTGGTTTCAGGTATGAGCCCCAAAATTAATATGTAAGAGGCAGAGGAAATGGTAAAGCGTTGTAGGTGCTCTTCTGGGTGAATGCAAGTCCAAAAATTTGTTGATTTTTCATCAAATATTCTGGTAACCCCCACTGGAGCCCTCCAGAGTCATCATCATAATTTTAAAAGTTGATTTTAGAAGGACAGGTCATGGATAACAAATATTTGAATATTACGACAGTCACAGTATCTGAATCTATGAGCTGCCATACCAGAGCCCTAGGGCCATAGGCAGCATTAGACTGGAGCAGATCCATTGAGGTCTGTAGGGTAGTTTTCTGTGCATGTCCTGTGCAGGAAGAGGTGTTAATAATCTGTAACATTGGGGCTCATTTACTTACCCGGTCCTGTTGCGATCCAGCGGCACGTTCTCTGACGAGGATTCGGGTCTTCCGGATATTCACTAAGGTCATTTGCCGATGTCCACCAGGTGTCGCTGCTGCGCCAATGTCAGCCGGAGTTCACCATCCTATTCCTGCGGCATGTAAGTATGTGTCAAGCGACAAGATTTTTCCGAATTTGTCGGGTTTTCCGACGGCCACGCCCCTAGTTTTTCATCGCATGCAAGCCGGCACTGATGCGACACACTCCGATCGTGTGCGCCAAAAAACCGAAGCAATTCGGCGCATAATGGTAAAATTCGGAAAACCCAGCAGAAAAACTAACCCTATGTGCCCCATGTGTCTATTGTCAGTTGTAAATAGTGCTTTCTATAGATGTGCTATCTATTATTATGAAAGTGCCTGCCTTGACTGTGATGTAAAGGAGGCAAATGCTGCAGAGAACACTGCAACAGGCCTGGCTTATTTTAGTCTATTATTAGGGCTAGTTAAAAATAGCAGGATAAAATGATTTTGAGTAAAAATAGAAATTAATAAAGACAAATGTTTCAAACATAATCAAACATTCTAAATATTAATATAATCTTAATATAAAATGTTTGTGTAAAAAAATAGGTATTCTACGTTTGCGTAGCTTCTTTTCAATGAATGGTACTAGAGGCACGGTTTTCTATTTGGAAGAAGGGCTTATGATACCGTATTATTTTGCCTGTATGCATCAACCACTATGCAATGCTGAATTTGAGTTTATTAAGATACTTAACTCAGAAGAAGCTCTATAAGTCTTTACGCATTCACTTACTTATTACGATGTACATATGATATACTATACTATGATACTGTACTACGTATCAGTACCTGTGGTCAGTATAAATCTAACATCACTTTTTATTAGTATAATATTCATTTACCTTTTATTGTTTTTGCTATTGAGATACCTAAATCCCTTCCTGATGTGCACCTTAATAGTATGGCACAGCTGGAAGCTAGTTCAGCCTGGCACCATACAGAACACACCCCTCACCCTTCTCTTAACCCCTCACACACCGTGGTCAAGCATGACCGCAGCGTGTAAGAGGCTTCTGATGGGGATTGCGGGGCTTACCGGGGGGTCTGATCCTCCGCTGGCAGCCCCGGGGTCTGCTAGTGGCCAGGGTCTGTGTGATGAAGTCTGGTAGAAGCTCAGTGGATTACATAACACAGTGAAATACATATGTATTGTTCTCTCTATTTGGGCTTGATCAAGCAAACAGAAGATCGCTTGTTCAAGCCATCATGTCAAGAAAAATAAAAAAAAGTTTCAAACATCAAATAAAAGTTTTTTTTTTAAATAAAATTAAATAATAAAAGAAAGTTAAAGTTCCCCAAACACCACAATTTCCTAAGTCACAAAAAAACCTCACGGTTGTTGATATCAACACCTCCATAACAATCTGTACTAGAGATGGGCAAATCAATTCTAACGAAGTGGAATTCATTGCGAATTTCAGGAAAACTTCGGTTCGACACAAATCCAAAGTTTACGGTAATTCGTGGGATCAAATTTTTTTCCCCTTTATTGCAAATTAGCACAATGTATTACATGGGGCAGAGAACTCTGGAAAGAACAAAGGAACACCCTCGATCACATCTGCAGACGTGTAAGCCAATCAGCGACCGGCAGGCTTATGTGATGTCACAGCCCTATAAAAACAGACAGCCATTTGCAATCCCATCATTTCACACTGTGTGTGCTGTCTCTAGTGTCTGCTTGTACTCCGTAGCTGATGGAGTGATTTTTGCTCAAAGTCCAGCTTGTCCATTTTGAGGGATCTGTATACGCCAAATTTCAATCCTTTTCTGTTGCTAAAGTTGATCAAGAAATTTGTGTCAAATCAACATAGTTGCTGGACTGATTTTTTCGCAAAGTCCAGGGTGTAAGTTTTTGGGGTTCTGTATTCCCCAAATTTCAATTATTTTTTGTTGCTAATGTTGATATCAAGAAATCCATGTCTGTCAGACAGAAAGGTTGAGCAGGCACAGTTCGCAGCAGAGTAAGGGGACGTCGCAGCAGGGGTGACTGGATTGGTTGACTAGGTCATCCACTTCCTCCCAAATGACATCTGACAACCCCAGCCAAGAGTCTGTGGGTTCGTCAGATACAACCCTTAGTTGGCATGGCCCAGGAGCAGGTCAGCAGCCCTCAGCTGTCCTCAACCAGCCTCTGTCCTGTTCATTTACATCAGCCAGAGATCTACTAGGTAGTCTGAGCTTAGCACCACTGTACAGTGAGGATATACTATTTGAGGACAGTCAACAGCTGCTTGGCAGTGAAGAGGTGGGGCAGACATCCGCTGCTTCAAGCAGTAGGCGGTAAAGTAGAGATGTGGAGAGTGGCACAGGAGGTTATGTTGCACTTGCAAGTAGTCAGGCTGTGCATACTGAGACCGTTGAGGAGCATAGCAGTGACAGGGAAACACAAATCAATGATTATGTAGCCTATCTTACTTGGGAGCCGGGTGAAGCAAGGGTGTTGGTGGTAAAATCACCAACTCGGCGGTGTGCCAGTTTTTTGTTAAGACCTCAGAGGAGCCAAGGTTGTTTATATGTAGAATCTGTGGGCAGAAAGTGAAGCGTGGCCAAGGAGCTAACATTGACACCACGGCCCTGCGTCAACACATGACCAATGCCTGGGAGAAAGGTGTCTCAGATGTGGTGATCCATCCTGCCGCTGCAGCAACAGCAGCAGCACCTAGTGGCACACATGCCATTTCAGCCTGTCAAGGCTCCAGCACCTCTGCCGAAGGGAGCTGTTTGTCTTTGACATCTTCTCACAGTCTAGATGCTCCTGCTTCTCACTACGTATGGCGCCAGCAGTTGTTGAAGGAAGCAATTACAAAGAGACAACTAAGGTGCAGAAGTTGACCTTGCTCCTGTCCAAGTTATTGGTACTGCAGTCCCTCCCTTTCCAAGTCGTGGACTCTGCACCCTTCAGAGAACTAATGGCTTGTGCCGAACCGTGGTGTAAAGTTCCAAGCCAAAATTTCTTTTCCAAAAAGGCAGTACCAGCCCTCAACAGAAGGTGGCCCAGACCGTGAGCTTATCAATTTCTTCCAAGGTGCACAGCAGCGCGGACATGTGGAGCTGTAACTACAGTCAGGGCCAGTACATGTCCTTTATGGCCCACTGGGTGAATGTGCTTCCCGCCCAGCCACACCAACAACTTGAACCCTCGCTACCGGTCAAAAATGGGTGACTTTTTTCCAGCTGCCGAGAGGGAGGAACAACTGGCAAACTATAGAGAAATGCTGTGCACACAGTTGGACGCTGCCTATGTGCGCCATTGTCCATCCTCTGTCAGGTCTGACCAGGGGATTCCTGGCAGTCATCGCTCATGTACTAGTGCCATGGCTGCTGTTGGGAGATAGGGGGGTAGGAGCAGTAGAAGCTCCATCAGCAGCAGCTTAACTCTGTAGTCCTTAATGAGAAGCTTCCTTCACCCACCTAGTGAGAAGGGTAGCGCCACCAGCCGCAGCAGAAGGACATGGAGCAGACCCTGCACCAGCAGGTGGTGGCCTACTTGGACAGCACTCTACCACCCCAGGTAGAGGAGCCCCTGGACTACTGGGCAGCCAAACTTGATGTGTGGCAACAACTTGCAGAGTTTGCAGTATAGTAGATGTCCTTCCAGGCCAGTAGTGTGGCATCAGAGCAGGTGTTCAGTGTGGTGGGGGTCATCGTTACCCCAAGGAGAACCCTCTTGTCCACCCGTAATGTGGAAAGACTGACCTTTGTCAAGATGAATCAGGCGTGGATCAGCCATGATTTCAACACACCACTGCCTCATTTCTCAAGAATTGGGGGAGGCGTCATGGCTTATCTAATCTGATGAATGAGTCTGGATTCTAACTACTATTCTGATGCTGCCACCTGCCTGATGCCACACATCTGCTGCCAGTTGCTCCATCTGCCTACCACCATCTTTACCAGGGACTGAAATTGTCACTCAACTCCACAATCTGTCATTGTGCCACTTTCTGACCTCCTGCTGCTGGTGCTGCTGCACACACTGCCACACTGTGGCCTGCCATGTTGCTGCCAGCTCCGGAATTTGTCATTGTGCCACTCTCCGACCTCATGCTGCTTCTGCAACCACCTCCACACTCTGTCATTTTACCACACTGTGGCCTAAGATGTTGCTGCCACCTCCAAAATTTCAGAGGGAACAAATCAGAGACAAATCCAGGCAATATGGAAAAAAGCAGAGGACAAGCGCTCCGAACTCAAAGAGTAACTAACATATAGTTAGGAAAAAAATAATATATGTATTCTGCTCACCTTGTTCTAAGATGGTATAGGTTTTGAGTATGAATGGTATGCTGCTGGCCATCGGCTCCGTCCTCAGAGCAGATAGGCAGATCCCACTGCCATTGCTTAGGGAGATATAGTGTATAAGCACGCTGGAAGATGATTGGAGACTAGAAAATGAAGGCGCTGCATCCGCTTCCGGTAATTCTTAAAACAATGTATATTTTATTTGTTTAACGCTATGCGTTTCGATCTCGAACCGAGATCTTCATCAGGCATAAAAACATACATAACTATATGATAAAACATGCACACTTGTATATACAAACAAAAGGAAATTACCTCAAATGATTGAATGGAGGAAGTGGAATTAGTGGAAGTGTCAATCACTCGATGTAATTCCACTTCCTCCAGTCAATCATTTGAGGTCATTTCTAGAGATGAGCGAGCACTAAAATGCTCTGGTGCTCGTTATTCGAGGCAAACTTTTCCCAATGCTCGGGTGCTCGTCTCGAAAAACGAACCCCATTGAAGTCAATGGGAGACTCGAGCATTTTTTAAGGGGACCAAGGGTCTGCACAGAGAAGCTTGGCCAAACACCTGGAAACCTCAGAAAATGATGGAAACACCACGGAAATGGACAGGAAACAGCAGGGGCAGCATGCATGGATGCCTCTGAGGCTGCTTAATCGCACCATTATGCCAAAATTATGGGCAACAGCATGGCGATGACAGAGTGAAAGAATGAGGCTAGATAGCATCTAAAACATCCAATAATTGACCCTGACACTATAGAAGACGGCATGCAGAGGCAGCGGCAGCAGCAGCAGGCTAGGGAGTGGCATGGCGAAATACCCCAAATGGACTCAGGCTTCAAACCAATTTCAAAAATTCCTTTTGGCGAGGATAACGTGTAGCACTGTACATATCAGTATTTTGCCTGGGTTTGCCAGAGAGGAACCAAAGGAGGTGAGCAAGAAGCGCTGAAATGATTTCCTATGTGAACAAAAGGTTGACGGTATATTTAGTCAATAACACAGCATGGTGGCGACATAGTGACCAAGTTCCATAACGTATTTGGTGAAGCACCCAAAATATGAGCCTGACACAGCTCGTTTGATAAGGGGACAACATGTGGAAGCAGCCATGGAGACGACTTCCATGATTAAGAGTGACAGTATGGGTCATCCATATTGTGCTGCTATGACTGCAACTTCAGGTTTCCAGCATGGCGGCGACAGATGCGCCGAGTTCCACTATGTATCTGGTGAAAGACCCCAAAATTCTGCCTGACACAGCTCGTTTGATAAGGGGATGATGTACTGTATATCTTCTCGCGCTCCAGCGTCTGGGGTATAGAGAGTTGAAAGTTGCGCATGGAGACATTGGTGGACACTGTGGAGGATCGTGGAGGCAAAATGGACAGGAAACAGCAGGGGCAGTATGCATGGATGCCTCTGAGGCTGCCTAATCTTGGGATGGAGCTGGCGGTCCGCTGCCAGGCGAGCTTTCGCCTGTCCAAGCCCCTGTCTCTTGGCTCCTCCCCACCCAAAATGGGCCTGGGGGCCAGAAGCGTTTACTTTGAAAAAATTATAATTTTCAAAGCAGACGGGGTCGTTTGAATATTTCATCTAGGAATAATGGAATAGCATAGCGGTTCTATTTTTAATTGTTTTTTTTGTTTGATGTATGTAGGGGACGATGTATGTAGGCAGTAAAGTAGTAGTAGATTAAAGGTGCTGCAGTTAAAACTATGTTAGTTGGATCTTGGGATGGAGATGGCGGTCCGCTGCCAGGTGAGCTTTCGCCTGTCCAAGCCCCTGTCTCTCGGCTCCTCCCCAAACAGCACTTCTAAGAACCTTTTGTATAAGACCAAGTGTAGTAGTGTTCTTATAAGTTTGGGTTATGGCGGGTGAGGGGAATGTAAACAGATGCGCAAGAAGCGCTGAAATAATATCGGTAAATGATAAAAGTTTGCCAGTATATTTTGTGGATAACACAGCAGGGTGGTGACAAAGTTAACAAGTTTGATGTGGAAACCATGAAAACAACCTAAAATTCTGCCTGACACAGCTCGTTTGCTTAGGGGACAATGTATGGAGGCAGCGATGTGGACGACTTTGGGAGGCAGCTACGGAGATGATGTGTGGAGGTAGCAATGGAGACAATGTGTTGAGGCAGCTATAAAGACGACGTGTGGAGGCTGCTATGGAGACAATTAAATTTGGATAGTGCCTGTATGTGGCAGTCCAAAAAAGTTTTCAAACCAGAGGAGAAGGTAGGTGGTCCTCCAGAAAAAATTAAATAGATTGATTGCCTGTATGTGGCACTCCCAAAAATTATTTAAAACAGAGGACCGGGTAGGTGGCCCTCCAGAAAAATTAAATACATAGAGTACTATAGCTAGAGCCAGTTGGCTATGGCAAAAAATAGCCAATTTCCTCTGCGTTAGTGTACAAAGAGGAGGAGAAGGAGGAAAATGAGGACATCTGGCAGTCTACAATCGCTTTGCGCTGCTGGTAAACTCTGGATAACATGGTTAATGTTGAATTCCACCTCGTGGGCACATCGCACAACAGTCGTTGAGCGGGCAGTTGGAGGCGGCGCTGCACTGCCCTAAGAGTGGCAGCATCTGAGCTGGACTTCCTGAAATGCGCACAGATGCACTGTAGTAGCTCTTGGGCGACCTGCCTTTTATCGCCTAGGCTCAGCAGTATGAGCACCGCCTGGTGTCGCTTAGCGACAGCACTGCTGCTGTGCCTAGAGCTACCGACTGATGGCGCCATGCCCACGGATGGTAATTCGGAGGAGAAGGTGGAGGAGAGGTGGTAGGAGGAGGAGGCATAGTAGGCCTGAGAGACCTGGACCGAGGTAGGCCCCGCAATCCTCGGCGTCGGCAGTATAGGACCAGCCCCAGGGTCAGACTCGGTCCCAGCCTCCACCAAGTTAACCCAATGTGCCGTCAGCGTTATATAGTGGCACTGCCCGGCAGCACTCGTCCACGTGTCCATGGTCAGGTGGACCTTGTCAAAAACGGCATTGGTCAGGGCACGGATGATGTTGTCTGACACGTGCTGGTGCAGGGCTGGGACGACACATGAAAAGTAGTGGCGGCTGGGGATAAGTTTTGAAAAAAATAAAAAAAATCGGCAGACTCTGCCTAATTCAATCAAACCCCTAATAAATTGTCCCACTTAGGTGTTTGAGATGGATATGTGTGTCACTAAGAGCTAAATAGAACATCGGCAAGTCTCCCTGCAAATTCGTCACAATATGGTACTTGCTGCACTACTGCAGGGGCTAGTCTATTCCAGGGTCACCTGATCAGGCCAGCCAACCACTGCTATCGACGTGTAAGGGTACCATGTCATGCTGGGTGGAGTGCAGAGTCTCCTGGCTTGTGATTGGCTCTGTTTCTGGCCGCCAATAATCAAAACGGCCGGAGATGCCATTTTCTCGAGCTGGCGAAATATTCGTCTGAGCAACGAGCAGTTACGAGTACGCTAATGCTCGAACGAGCATCAAGCTCAGACGAGTGTGTTCGCTCATCTCTATTTATTATATATATTGTACCGTTTTATTTTAAATGGATATATCTCTGGTGAAAAACACAGACGACTGCAGTCTACACAGTAACACTCACTGCATGACAATTTTTATCTCTTTTACATGCAGGGCAATGGATTTCTTTCCAGCTGTGATAATATTTTGAGAAATCCACATGATATCTATGCTACAAGTTTCTTCCGAGACAAAGATTCATCCTCTCCATAAAAGTATCACTGTCAGACAACATCACATCCGTGCCCTGCCCACCGGCCGTTTTTGACAGGTCCCCCGAACCATGGACACGTAGGACGCGTGCCTGCCGGGCCTATGCCCTAATATACGGGACGGCCAGTTGGTTTAACTTGGTGGATGGAGTCTGGCGAGAGTCTTACCCTGGGGCTGGTCCTTATACGCCGACGCCGAGTATTTGCGTGTGCCTAACCTCGTTCCAGGTCTCCATTTCCTACTATGCCTCCTCCGCTTCCCTACCAACCTCTCCTCCACCTTCTTCCTCCGAATTACCATCCTGGTCATGGGAGCTATCATCGGTAGCTCTATGCACAGCAGCAGTGCGTTTCTGCTAATGCGGACACCATGCGGTGCTCATACTGCTGAGCCTAGGCGATAAAAGCCAGGTCTCCCCAGAGCTACTACAAGGGCATCACGGCCGCAGAACTGATCTCTGGCTGGCACCGCTGAACACTAAGCCAGTCATGGTTGTGTGTGACAACGGCGTAACCTTGTGGCGGCTCTAACAACTCGGCATAACTGACACATGTGCCAATGTCTGGCCCCTGTTTTTAAATCTCATGTTCACAGCGGATTCCTCAAACATACCCCATCTGTCTTATTTTGCTCACGAAGGTGCGCCTCATCTGTGCGCATTTCAGGAAGTCCAGCTCACGATGACTGCCACTCTTTCAGGGCATTGGCAGCGGCCGCTCTCCAACTGGCCGCTCAAACGACTGTTTGCGATGTGGCCCACGAGGTGGTGAATTCACATTAACCATGTTATCCAGAGTTAGTACAGGCAGCCAAAGCGGATTGTAAGACTGCCAGATGTCAACTTCCACCCAGAACTGGTAGTCAGGTCATAGCCGTCTCCTCAAGTCTACAATGAGGAGTGGACGTGGATGGTCTCATATCTGTCAGGGGCGAGTAACTTTGAGGAGTAACACAGATGGCGTATTGGCGATGCCGCCAGTCATCAGCCTCACCACCCACTGACTTGGCTGTGTGAAAAACCTCTGGTCAGCATGAAAGTCAGAAGCTTGCGCTCGTACACAAGGACAGGGGAAGAAGATTCCTGTTGAGTAGCCAACAAGCCCAACCCTAGTCTGTTTCTCAGGGTTTCTCCAGCGCTTATCGGAGAGAAGAGAGAGAGGAGGAGAATGTTGGCGAGAAAAGAGATGGGAGCATGCCTCAATCCTTCACTGTCAGCGTTTGTATAATGGGCAGAAAGAGGAGTTTGGAGGAGTTGGCAGAAGAGGAAATGGACAGTAGGGCATGAGTGGAGGGGAGAGAATCTTGCGGCTGGTACTCTGGAGCAATTGGCAGATTTCATGCTAGGCTGTCCATCCCGTGACCCACTCGCGTTCAAAGAATTTATTCCCAGCACCGATTTACTGGGTTTCCTCTCCATGGACCACACGGTACAAGCAAATCTTTCCACTCTCATCCCTGGAGAGGAAGGAGCTGTGAGGAATGCAATGAATACCATCAGCCCTGGTGCACAAGCTGAACATTTTCCCTTTAACATCGGCTAGCGGCAGGAGTGCCGTACTTCTGCGTGACAAGGTAGGAGGGAGACTAGCGCGAGACGGGCAACTGTCCAGCACTGTGCAGGGGTTACGCTTTACAAGGACTTTGCCGTTTTTATTCCACCAGAACGACACTGTCACTGTCCCTATCCTCGGCAGTAGTAGGGCTGATCTTTACAGAAAGATGGTGAGGAGTAGTAGACATAGCTGACCATACCATTTGTCCAAATGATCACACACAGCTCCTACAACTACTGGGTTCAAAGCTGGACTGTGGCACGAAACTGGCGCTGTAACGCCTTGGAGCATCTGGCCTGCTCTCCTGGCCTGCGATGTGTTGTCTGAGCAGGGTTTTTCAGCGGCAGCTGTGGCATCATAACCCGCATAAGCGTACACGCCTGTCGAATGCAGCACGTTGACAGTGCTGACCTTTATTTAAGAGAATAAGAGCTGGGATTTCTCATGAAGATTTCATTCGTCCACCAGTGAAAGAAGTCAACCTGAATAATGTATTGCACGCCTCTCCTCATTTTCCTCCTTCTCCCCCTTTGTCACACTAAAGAAGAGGAAATGTGGCTTTTTTTGCCATAGCCAACTGGCTCTAAGCTATAGTACTCTATGTATTTAATTTTTCTGGGAGGGCCACCTACCACGGTCTCTGTTTTTAAATAATTTTGGGAGTGCCCACATACAGGCAATCAATCTAGTTTAATGTTTTACTGGAGGAACCACTACCTTCTCTCTGGTTTGAAAACTTTTTTGGACTGCCCACATACAGGCACTATCAAATTAATTGTCTTCCATAGCAGCCTCCACAGTCGTCGTTTATAGCTGCCTCAACACATTGTCTCCATTCTCCCCTCACACACAGCTCTCCGTAGCATTGCCTCCCAAAGCGTCCACATAGCCCCTATACATCTCCCCTTAGCAAACGAGCCGTTCAGGCAGAATTTTTAGGTTTTTTCATGGTTTCACATCAGAAATTGTTTAACATTTGTCAACACCATACCTGTGGTTATCCAACCAAAATAACTGGCAAACTTTATCATTTAACCGATATTATTTCAGCGCTTCTTCGCATATGGTTTACATTCCCCTACCCGCCATAACCCAAACTTATAAGAACACTACTACACTTGGTTTATACAAAAGGTTCTTAGAAGTGCTGTTTGGGGAGGAGCCGAGAGACAGGGTTGGACAGGCGAAAGCTCACCTGCGCGACCGCCATCTCCATCCCAGTATCCAACTAACATAGTTTTAACTGCCAGCACATCCTTAATTACTACTTACTACTTTACTGCTACATACATCGTCCCCTACATACATCAAACCAAAAAAACAATTTAAAAAGTAGAACCGCTATGCGATTTCCATTATTCTAGATGAAATATGCAAAACGACCCCGTCTGCTTGAAAATTATAATTTTTTCAAAGTATTAACGCTTCTGGCCCCCAGGCCCTTTTTTGGGTGGGGAGAGCCAAGAGAACAGGGGCTTGGACAGGCGCAAGCTCGCCTGTGCAGCGGAACCGCCAGCTCATCCCAAGATTAGGCAGCCTCAGAGGCACCATGATACTGCCCCTGTGTTTACCTGTCATTTTGCCTCCCGATCCTCCACAGTTGTCCACAATGTTCTCCAGAAGCAACGTTTCAACTCTCTATCCCAGACGCTGGAGCGCGAGAAGCATTACAGTACATCATCCCCTTACAAACGCTGTTGTCAGGCAGAATTTTGGGGTCTTTCACACAGATACATAGTGGAACCGGCGGCATTGTCGCCGCCATGTGCGAAACCTGAAGTTGGCAGTCATAGCGCACTATGGATGACCCATACTGTCACTTTAATGCATGGAGTCGTCTCCATGGTGCTTCCACATGTTGTCCCCCTATCAAACGAGCTGTGTCAGGATTCATATTTTGGGGCTTCACCAAAACGTTATGAACTTGGTCACTTGTCGCCAACCATGCGCTTGTTATTGACTAATATAACCGTCAAACCTTTTGTTCACATAGGAAATACATTTCGCGCTTCTTGCTCACCGTCCGTTTGGTTCCCTCTCTGGCAAACCCAGGCAAAATATGATAGTACAGGTGCTACACGTTCCTGCCGCCAAAAGAATTTTTAAATTGGTTTGAGCCCGCAGTCCAATTTGGGGGTATTCTCGCCATGCCACTCTCTATCCTGCTGCTTGCTGCCGACTGCCTCTGACATGCCGTCTTCTATATGTTCAGGGTCAATTACTTGGATGTTTTTTAGATGCTATCTTGCCTCATTCTGTTCACGTTCTGTCATCGCCATGGCTGTTGCCCATAATTTGGCATAATGGTGCGATTAAGCAAGCCCAAGGACATCATGCTGCTGCCCTGCTGTTTTGTTCATTCTGTCGGTGTTCCATCATTTTGTGAGGTTCCAGGTGTTTGGCCAGCGTTCTCGTGTGCAGCCCCTTGGTCCCCTTAAAAAATGCTCGGTCCTCCTATTGACTTCAGGGGTTCGTTTTTCGAGACGAGCACCCGAGCTTGGGAAAAGTTGCTCGAATAAGAGAGCCAGAGACTTTTAGTGCTCGGTTCATCTCTAGAAATACCTCAAATTGATTGACTGAGGAAGTGGAATACATGGTGATTGACACTTCCACTAATGTCCACTTCCTCCATTCAATCATTGAGGTAATTTTCCTTTTGTTTGTAATTACAAGTGTGCATGTTTTATATATAGGTCTGTGTATGTTTTCATGCCTGATGAAGATCTCGCGTTCGAGATCGAACCATAGCGTTAAACAAATAAAATACATTTGTTTTAAGAAATTACCGGAAAGCGGATGCAGCGCCTTCATTTTCTCAGTCTCCATACATCTTCCAGCGTGCTTATACACATATAACTCCTGAGCAATGGCAGTGGCATCTGCCTATCGCTCTGAGGACGGAGGACGATGGCCACCAGCCAGTACCATCATACTCAAACCTGACAATCTTAGAACAAGTGTGAGCAGAATAGACATTATATTATTTTTTTCCTAACTATATGTTAGTTTACTCTTGAGTCGGAGCGCTTGTCCTATCTTTTTTCCAATTGCCTGGATTTGTCTCGATTTGTTTCCTCCTGAAATTTTGGATTGGTGGCAGCAGGACATCTTAGGCCACGTGTGGTAAAATGACAGGTGTGCGAGGTGGTTGCAGAAGCAGCATGAGGTCGGAGATGGCACCAATGCAAATTTCACGGGAGTGGGCAGCAACATGGGCAGGCCGACAGTGGTGGCAGTGTGTGCAGCAGCAAACCAGCACAAGTCAGAAAGTGGCAGCACTGACAGATTGTGGAGTGGTTAAGTGACAATTTCAGTCCCTGGTAAGATGGTGGTAGGCAGATAGGAGCACTTGCAGCAATGTTGTAGGCATCATGCAGGTGGCAGCATCACGAATAGTAGTTGAGAATCCCAGGACGACTCATTCATCAGTTAGATAAGCCATGGACGCCTCCCCCCAATTTCTTGAGAAATGAGGCATTGGTGTGTTGAATATCATGGGATACCACGCCTGATTTCATCTTGACAAAGGTCCGTCTTTTTCCACATTACGGGTGGACAAGAGGGTCCCTTGGGGTGTAACGATGACCCCACCCCACTGAACCACGCTGCTGATGCCACAACTGGCCTGGGAAGGACATCTACTATACTGCAACTCTGAAGGTTGTTGACCCACACATAAGTTTGGCTGCCCAGTAGTCAGGGGGCTCCTCTACCTGGGGTGGTAGAGTGCTGTCAAAGTAGGCCCCACCTGCTGGTGGCAGGGTTCCTGCTCCATGTCCTTCTGCTGCGGCTGGTGCGCTACCCGCTTCTCACTATGTGGGTGAAGGAAGCTTCTCATAAGGACTACAGAGTTAAGGCTGCGCTGATGGACTTCTACTGCTTCCTACCCCTATCTCCAACAGCAAGCCATGGCACTAGTACATGAGCGATGACTGCCAGGAATCCCCTGGTCAGACCTGACAGAGGATGGACAATGGCGCACATAGGCCAGGCGTCCAACTGGTTGCACAGCATTTTCTCATAGTTTGCCATTGTTCACTCCCTCTCGGTCGCTGGAAAAAAGTCCCATTTTTGACCGGTAGCGAGGGTTTTCAAGTTGTTGGTTGGCCTGGGCCGGTGAAGCAACATTCACCCCAGTGGGCCATTAAAGGACATTGTACTGGCCCTGACTGTTTTAGTGTTACAGCTCCCATGTCCGGCGCTGGCTGTGCACCTTGAAGAAAATTGATAAGCTCACGGTCGTGGGCCACCTTCTGTGAGGGCTGAGTACTGCCCTTTTTGAAGAAAGGAGAAAAACTTTTGGCTTGGACCTTACGCATTACACCACGGTCGGACAAGCCATTGTTCTTGAAGGTGCAGAGTCCACGACTTGGAGAACGGGAGGACTGCAGTACCAATAACTTGGGGACAGAGCAAGGTCAACTTCTGCACCGTTAGTTGTCTACTTTGTATATGCTTCCTTCAAACACTGCTGGCGCCATACTAGTGAGTTGAGAAGCAGGAGCATCTACTGTGAGACAGATGTCAAGACAACGCTCCCTTCGGCAGAGTGCTGGAGCTTAGACAGGCTGAAATGACAGTGTGCCACTAGGTGCTGCTGACTGTGCTGCAGCGGCAGGATGGTCCACACATCTGAGGACACCTTTCTCTCAGCCTTGTGGCATGGTGTTGACGCAGGGCCGTGGTGTCAATGTTCTCCTTGGCCACGCTTACTTTCTGCCACAGGATTCTACATATAAACAACCTTAAAAATCTTATAAATCTTTTATTTCATACAAATAAACCAAATACAGACCATAACTTCAACAGGTTAAAAAAAATGGTACCCAAATTGATGGGGGAGACTTCAGCAATTCATCTTATATATATCATTGTAGACAAACAGCGAACAAGGTATATATCCTTACATCATAGATTGTAAATGAGAATATAGAGCACTTTTACTATTAGAGTAACGGACGGTGAGGCGCAAGGAGCGGGTAGAATGGGCAAGGAAGAGGCTGAGTGAAGGGGGGGAAAGGGGGACTATTGAATGGGGAGGGAAGTATAGAGTGGGATGACAGAGTGGCGGGAAAGGTTGGGAAGGAAATTTTACGATGTGGGAGCATAGAGAAGGCTTGAAAAGGAATGAAGCGATGTGATTAGCGGAAGACGAAATTAAGGTGGGGGTCATAGAAGACAGGAGTTGGGGGGCGGTTGACTCCCCTCCTTAATATCGTTGTACACAATGAATATATATGGATGAATGTGAAGTTCCCCCATCAATTTGGTACCATTTTGTTTTAACCTGTGAAGTTAATGTCTGTATTTGTTTATGTGTTTGAAATAAAAGAATTTATAAGTTTTTAAACTACTATCTTGAGTTCCCTCTTTTGTTTGGTATTAATTGGAAGTATAGGGTGAATCTTGTGAAATACACTAGAAGGAATATTGTTGTGTGGTATAATATAAACAACCTTGGCCCTCTGAGGTTCTTAACAAAAAACTGGCACACGGACCGCCGGTGGGATTTTACCACCAACACCCTTGCTTCACACCCTGCTCACCAAGAAGATAGGCTACAATAATCATTGATTTGTGTTTCCCTGTCACTGTCTAGCTCATCCAACGGTCTCAGTATGCACAGCCTGATACTTGCAAGGTGCACATAACCTCCTTGCCACTCCCAAATCTCTACTTTTACCGCCTACTGCTTGGAAGTCAGCGGGAGTCTCCCCACCTCTTCAACTGCCAAGCAGCTGTTGACTGTCTCAAATAGTATATCCTCACTGTACAGTGTGTGCCTAAGCTCGACTACCTAGTTTGGATTCTGCTGATGTAAATGAAGAGGAACAGAGGCGGTTGAGGCAGCTGAGTGCTGCTGACCTGCTCCTGGCCCATGCAACTAAGGTTGTATCTGACAACCCACAGACTCTTGGCTGGGGGTTGGTCAGATGTCTTTGGAGAGGAGGAAAGGGTGGAATGGATGCCAGTCCCAATACCAGTCACCTGCTGCGAAACCGTCCCTTACTCGGCTGCGAACTGTCTTGCCTGCTCAAACCTTTCTGTACTGACAGACATGGATTTTTCTGATATCAAATAGCACACAAAAATATTGAAATTTGGGGATACAGAACCCCAAAACTACACCTGGACTTTGACGAAAAAATCAGTCGCAACTATGCTGTTGACACAAAGTCTTGATCAATTTAGCACACAGGAAAGGATTTGAAAATTTGGCGTATCACATCCACTCAAAATGGACAAGCGGACTTTGTTAGCCAAAATAACTCCATCAGCTCGGAGTAAAGCAGACACTAGAAGACAGCACACCATGTTGAAATGATGGTATTGCAATGGCTGTCTGTTTTTATAGGGCTGTGACATCACATAAGGCCTGCCTGTCGACGATTGGCTTACCTCTGCAGAGTGATCGAGGGTGTTCCTTTGTTCTTTCCAGAGTTTTCTGCCCCATGTAACATTGTGCTAATTTGGCAATAAAGGGAAAAAAATTGAATCCCACGAATTACCGTAAACTTTGGATTTGTGTCGAACCGAAGTTTTCCTGAAATTCGCAATAATTTCACTTCGTAGAATGATTTGCCCATCATCTAGTACAGATTGTTATGGAGTGTGAGATCAAAAACAACCGTGAGGTTTTTTTTGTGCCTTAGGAAATTTTGGTGTTTGGGGAACTTTACACTTTCTTTTATTATTTAATTTATTTAAAAAAAAAACTTTTATTGAGTTTTGAAACTTTTTTGTTTTTCTTGACATATGGCTTGAACAAAGCGATCTTCTGTTTGCTTGACAAGCCCCAATAGAGAGAAATACATATGTATTCACTGTGTATGTAATCCACTGAGCTTTACCAGGACTTCACACCAGACCCTGGCCACTTAGCAGACCTCCGGGGCGCACATCGGAGATCAACCCCTGGTAAGCCCGCAATCCCCATCGAAGCCTCTTACACGCTGCGTTCATGTTGACCCACGGGATGTGTGAGGGGTAAGAGAAGGGGTGAGGGGTGTGTTATGTATGGTGCCAGGCGTGAACTAGCTTCCAGCTGTGCCATACTATTAAGGTGCACATCAGGAAGGGATTAAGGTATCTCAATAGCAAAACACATTAAAAGGTAATGATATTATACTAATTAAAAGTGATGTTAGATTTATTACTGACCACGGTACTGATACTTAGTAAGCAGTATCATAGTATAGTAATCATATGTACAATCGTAATAAGTAAGTGAATGCGTAAGACTTATATGGCTTCTTCATGAGTTAAGTATCTTAATAAACTCAAATTCAGCATTGCATAGTGGTTGATGCATACAGGCAAAATCATACGATCATGAAGCCCTTCTTCCAAATAGAAAACCGCCTCTAGTTTCCCATTCATTGAAAGAAGCAGCTACGCAAACGTTAGAATAACCTATTTTTTTACACAACACATTTTATATTAAGATTATATTAATATTTAGAATGTTTGAATTATGTTTGATAACATTTGTCTTTATTAATTTCTAATTTTTACTCAAAATCATTTTATCCTGCTATTTTACTAGCTCCTAATAACTAGACTAAAATAGCCAGGCTGTTGCAGTGTTATCTCTGCAGCATTTGGCCTCTTTACATCACAGTCAAGGCGGACTTTCATAATAATAAGTAGCAGCAATCTATAGAAAGCAGTATACAACATGACAATAGACACATGGGGCACATAGGGTTAGTTTTTCTGACTGGGTTTCCAGTTTACCATTATGCGCCGAATTGCTTCGGTTTTTTTTGGCGCCACGAGTCGGAGTTGTCGTTATCAAGTGACGGCTTGCATGCGATGAAAAACTGGAGTGGGCGTGGCCGTCGGAAAAACACGGACACAATTCGGAAAAATTCTCGCTATTTAAAAAAAAAAATTTCGCTTGACACCATACTTACATGCGCAGAATAGGATGGTGAACTCCGGCGACATTGGCGCAGCCGACCACCCTGGTGGACATCGGTCAAGCAACTCTAGTGAATCCTCGTCACGAGACGTGCCGCTGGATCGCACAGGACCGGGTAAGGCTATGAGCCCATGTTACAGAGTATTAACACCAACACCTCTTCCTGCACCAGGACATTGCACAGAAAACTGCCCTACAGACCTCAATGGATCTGCTCCAGTCTAATGTGGCCTATGGCCTCAGGGCTCTGGTATGAGAATTCTAGATTCAGATACTGGGACTGTCGACATATTCAAATATTTTGGTATCCATGAACTGTCCTTCTAAAAATCAACTTTTTAAAATTATGATGAGACTCTGGAGGGCTCCAGTGGGGTTACCAGAATAATTTGATAGAAAAATCACAAAATTTTGGATTGCATTCAACCCAGAAAGAGCACCTACAACGCTTTACCCTTTCTCTGGCCTCTGACACTATTAATTTGGGGCTCATACCTGAAACCAGGGAGGTCCTATCCGTTAGGTGAACTGGATAAGAAGGTGAATTCCTACGCCCCCTTCCTTTTAATGTTTTTGTATAATTTTACACTGCAATAGTGCTCTTTTTTTTCTCTATTTACACAGTATACAGCCCTTAACATAGACTATAAAATATGAATAAAGGAGAGCCCCTGGCTTACGCCATCATTAGAGCAGAAGATGCAAACTCAAGAAAAATGGGCTTCTCTAAATAAATACAGTGGCATATATTTGTGGGTCCTATGATTATCTGTTAAAGACAGGTATAATACTTTTGTATAAAAGTAAATAGTTTAAACTTCATATGAACAATCCTTTCAGAAAGTCCCAAAACAGTCTCAAATTGTATTATAAATCCTCGCACATACACCAGTATGTAAACTGGAGAAACTATGAGACTTGTCTATGGGACATTTTCAAAAGTCTTGAAATAGTCGGCTTTGCATGGTTGTCGATGGTCTTGCAAAACGTAGTCTCATGTTTCTTTGCCAGAGTAAATACAGAGGTGGAAACCACTCCTGTGAGACTTTTTAGCAATTGAAAATAAACTTTTTTGACGGCAAAAACATGTATAAATAATCCTTCCATACTTACTTCTCTTAGTGAATGGTAAAATGTAACATTTATTCTGTGGACTATATTTACATTTGTTATATCATAAATACAAGCTGTAGGAGAGGATGGTGGACCACTGACCACCACGACGATACCCGTAAGCCAAACCTGGGAGTGAGTCTAAGTGGCACCTGCGGCAGCAATACACCAGTCGACTCCACCGGCTACTTACCTGTGGTGGTGGCCAAGGCTAGAGTCAGCTTCAAGCAGGCAAATAGAGTTGTGTCAGGTAGAAAGGCAGACAGGCGAAAGGGGCGGCAAGGATGAGTCAGAGACATAGTAGAGGTCAGGACAGGCGCAGAGAATCGAAGTCAGGAATGTGGCAGGAGATACAACGGTAATACACAGGACCGTTGGGAATGACTTTCTCTCTGGCTAAGGGCACAAAGATCAGCGGGTTTGTCAGGAAGAGTTTTATTAGAACAAGTGAGGACCAGCGCAAATCAGCAGGGCGCGGCAATTTAGTAGCAGGAGCCGGCACCTCCAAAAAACCACCAAAGAGGAAGAAGGGCCCCCCCATCTCCGCTTCCGTGGGCACACAAACACGCCGGGCCTGTTACTTAAAGGGCCAGCGGCACTGGACATGGTAGACAACTTGCAGCGGGCGGTAAGAGAGCCTCTGCGGCAAGTGCGGGGAAAGGGAGGTGCCAGGGTGCGTCTGACAACCCAGTCCATGGGTCGCAGAGAACCCTTGACACAAGCATTCACAAACTGTTATGCATTCCAGTGATTATATATAAATTTACACAGTGCTCCGGCCAGTTTACAACCCTGGTCAAAGGGAAAATAATAGGTCATTTCATATTCACGTTCAACTCAGAAGGTTACTTGATAAGTATCCTGCTACAAATACTGAGGGATGCGACTCATTGTCACGGTTGTCCCGCGACCAAAACATCCGCGTTCCGGGCTCAACCAGTGCCGCCATTCCCCCGCAGCGCGCCGCCAGAGATCTCACCCGTCCGGACCTGGCTCGCTCCCCCTCAGCGTGCTGCGCACGTACTCGTTCTGCTATGGCGCGGCTGTCGGCAACTTCTCCAAATTTAAAGGGCCAGCGCCACCATTAATTGGCGGTCTGGCCCTATTCCAATTCTTCATAAGCCTGCCTCTTCCTGTAACCCTTGACGGATCTTTGTGCCTCATAGCCTTAGAGAAAGCTCCAAGCGATTATTCCTGCGTTCATGTTTATTCCTGCGTTCCTGTGTATTCCTGCGTTTCCTGTGATTCCTGTGTGTTCCGCCCTGAGTCTGTGTTACCCGACGTTCCTTCCGTGTTGCTGTGTTCCGTGTGCCTGTGTTTCCCCCGCTCCCACCTGCCTGGAGCCTCCGTGCTGACCTTAGACTTGGACTTGACATTGCATCTCTGTGCCGCTGCCTGACCCTGCTGACCTGTCACCGACTAAGGTACTCGACCTCGGACTGACCACCGGGGCTGGTCGCACCTGTGGAACGTACCTAGTGGTATCCTGCCGCAGCAAGCCAAACCCCTTTGCGGGGGCTCCTTGGAAAACCAGGAGCGTTGGCTCCGTCCAGTGTCGGCTAGTTCCATCTCCCGGGGGGGGGAGGGGGGGGGGGGGGGGAGGGGGGGGGTGGTCCAATGATCCACGATCCTGACAATCATATAGGCATTAAATATTAAAGGAGAAGAAAGTAATTTACTAACCACTACAGTACCAAGTAAAACTTCCAACAAAAACAGAACATAGTAATTGGTACATCGTTTAGGTTGCATATGGAGGAGAATGACAATTTTTAAAAGCAATCGTTTGGGAAATTTTGGGGAAAAGAAGGAGGCCGATGATATTGCCGATATGATTGATGATTATCCTAAATACATATAAAGGGGGCGTATATCATGTCGTCCATAGTCATCTTAAAACCATTAACGGTAATTTAAATATGGAAGCTTTAAGGCTTGTAATATATTCTGACTGAAGCCAAAAGAATAATTAGGACCATATAACATTATCAAAAATGGTGGAAAATTGTCACGGGTAGTCCTGCACCCATATCGCGGCGTCGGCGAGGCTCACCCTGCCTTCGCTCCCCGCAGCGCGAGAGCCAGTGCCTCTCCTCTCGCTCTGTCGTGGCCGCTTCCCTGTGTCTCAGGTGCGTTTGCAGCTTTTAGAAAATTTAAAAGGCCAGCGCGTATTAATTGGCCATGGCCATTTCCCATGAGGCTATTATATCTGCCCTCCCCTCCTCTATCTCACCCTGCCGAGTCTTTGTGCCTCAAGCCTGAGAGGAAAGCTATTCTGGCGTTTGCCTGCGATTCCTGCGTACTCCTGCGTTCCTGTTCCTGTCGTCTGATCCCGTCCTGTTTCCCTGCTTGTCATTTACCTGAGTCCTCCGTGTTTCCGTGGTTTACCTGAGTCCCTCCGTGTTCCAGTGTATACCCTGAGTCCTCTGTGTTCAACCGTGTACCTGTTCCTCCCCTGTTACTGCTGTCCTGTGTGGCTGAGTTCCCGTACCCTTCTGCTGGACCTCCTGTCTGCTGACCCAGACCGGACTCTGACGTTGCCATCCTTCGGCTGCCTTGCCCTGCCTTGTTGCCTGGACTTTGACCCAAGATGTCTGCTGTTTTTGTACTTCGACCATTGACCGCCACTGCAGAACCAGTCACGCCTAGGAACACCTGGTGGTACCACGCCGCAGCTTCCCCAACCCGCCTGGCGCGGGCTCTGGTGAAAGGGTGCGGGTACCACTTAGACTTCAGTCCCAGGTAGTGGCTTGTTGTCATCGTCTGGCAGGGGTCCAGAGGATTCACACCTGCTAGCCTGACAGAAATACTCAAAGTCATAAGGTAACAGCATGGTGGTGACCTAGGGCTCTGTGGTTCCAATTATTGAGGTAGGGACCATAACCAAGGCATAAGATTTGCAACGTGAACCTAAATGATTTTACATTAAGAATCTTTAGAGGAGAGGGGCTGAATGCCACTTATGTATACATGTGTCTATAGGTTTATTTATGGACCTATGAAATGCTGAAATCGATGCGACCTCATGTATAACTACTATTGGTTTAGCCTTGGGGTACATTCTAATGATAGTTACCCATATCAAAATCTGGGGTGGATCTAGTTCCGATCTGCAACTATGTTATACTGGACTAACTAGTGATTCCATTTCCCATTGTGTTATGACCAAGCAGACTCACCACCAGGAGCTTGCCTTAACCAACTACTGAGCATCAACTTTCCTCTCCAGCCTGATATACCTTTCCAGGCTGAGAGATTCCTGTTGGGATGATAGCCCCAGGAATCTCAAACCATTGAAGTTGCTACTCTGTTGGGCCTTTGCCAAGTTCCAATAAATGCATTATAGTTAAAGGCTTCCATACAACTCTGCCTCGATGATCCTTGTACCACCACAGGCACCCAACATTCACCACCCCACCAAGGATCTCCTTGCCTCTATATTTGGGGTTGCCCCCAGGGGATACTGTTACCATTTCTTGTCTTTTCCTGCCAGAGACTTGCCAGGCACCAAGCCTCTGTTCCCTTGTATCCATACCGTGACCAATACGAGTGCAGGCCGCGCTCACCACCACCAGGTACCCAGGGTTCTGGCTTCCACCAGCACAAAAAAGGTTTAGCCCCCCGGTGCGGAATTTGCAATGGCATCAGGATTACACTTGCTATTTGTTTGAGGCCCATACTGTGATTTAAATCAGCTATCCAACTGTGTTATTCTGCCACTTGTGCTATTGAGCATTGATCCAGGACCCTACAGTGTTGCCCTGCCCCTCAGTATATAGCCCAGGTGCTGACCCCCTCAGTATATAGCCAGTGCTACCCCCTGTATTATCCAGTGCCTGCCCCCCTGTATATCCTGTGACAACATGACATCAGCCATTGCACCACGGTGTGTTCAACGCAGCGCAGGGGATCGCAGGCAAAAGAGGACCCTTGTATTGTGAGAAAAGAATTGGCTACATGAAGAATAGTTAGGAACGTGGATAGATAATGAATACATATACAGTGGCGGTAACTAGGAGAGACTGGGCCCACATAGCAGATTTCTGGCATGGGGCCCCCCGTCCCCTTAAAAAAATAAATATGGGCTGCACCAACCTTCAATATACTTATTACAACATAACAGTTTACACTCGTATACTATATTCAGTAATATAGCAGGCATATACATAATACTTAAGCACAACGTATACAAAAACAACGTATAACCAATATATACCCAATATACACAGTATACACATATATACCAGTATGACACTATATACCTCTATACACAGTATAATCATCATATTAACAACGTATACAATATACACAATATACATATATGCCAATGTACACAGTATATACATTATATACACAATATAACACAGTATAACATATATACACAAATATACACAGTAATACATTATAACAGCAATATCAATATATACACAGCATATACATTATATACACAACTCATACACAGTATACACATATATACAACAATATACACGTAAACAAACAGTAAAAAAATACCATATATCACAATAACACAGACATATACATTCACAACAATAAAGTATATACAAATCCAACAGTATATACATATATACACTAAGTACACACGTATATACATATTACATATATACACAGTTATATATATACATATATAACAGTATGATACATATACATATATACACATATACCACAGTATACACAGTATATACACATATAACATATATACATAATATACATATTACATATAACACTATATACATCTATAATACACAGTATATACATATAACACAATATACACAGTATATACATATATACACAATATACACAGTATATACATATATACACATTATACACAGTATAATACTTATATACACAATAACACAGTTATACATATTACACAATATACATAAGTATATACATATTATCCATAATACACAGTATATACACAATATACACAATAATATATACAATATACACACATATACCAAATACAGATATAATACATATATACAATATAACAGTATATACCTATCATACACAATATACCAACGTATATACATCATAACAATACACATATATATGACACGAGAACATTTACATATATACACATATAAACAGTTTACATATTAACACAATATACACAGTAAATATACAAATATACAACAATATACAGTAGATTACATGTATATACACAATATAAACAGTATATACATATATACTACTATACATATTAGTATACATAATTACATATAACACAATATACACAGTAATAATATTACATGCTAAATATACCAAGACACAGTAATATACACATATACACGTATATACATATATACACATATTACATTATCCATTCGTATATACATATACACATTATCACATTCAATATATACACAATATACATATCTACATTACAATATAACATAATACATCAATTACACAGTATACATATATAACAATATCACAGATATACAACAATTAATATACACAGTATATACATATTATACAACAGTATATCATATAAAACAATATACACAGATGTAGAAAAGTCCAAGCAGCCGGCAGTAAGTAGTATTCAGAAAAAGCACAAAATTAAGTGTGTGCAAAAAGCCGTATTGGTTCCGGGCCAAAAAAGAGGACCCCAAAGTAATAAACTAATAAAGCAGCACAAAAATATTATGGTGAAAAAAAAACGTGGTTTTAAGCCTAGAAGACGAACGTTTCGGCTTATACCGTGAGCCGAATACAACTTCAATACATACACAGATAAAACCATACGTGTTATACTTACCTTTTTAGGATGTTTGGGTTGATCACCCGGCTGCTGGCTCGGGGGTGTTCGGTGGTTGTGCGGCGTTGTTTCGGGCAGAGGAGGGGGGCCCATAGGTGGGGTTCGTTTTCCGGGCGGGAGGGGAAGAGGGGCGGTTCACGCGGGACGGGAGATGGGGGTGGTCGGGTCGGGTGGTTTCAATGTGCGTGTGTATCGGCCAGCTGTGCCGCTATGAAGGGGTGGTAGGGGGGCGGGCAGCGGTAGTGTGCCGGCGGAACAGGTAGGGAGGTGGGAGGACGGCTGGTGGACGCAGGCCGGTGGGGTCGGGAGGTGGCAAATGGGAGTTTCAGGTCCTGAGTGGAAATCCATGAGAGGTGGGTGGGCCTGAGGACAGGGGGCGGAAGCCGGGACCGAGAGGAGGGGCCGGTGACACATCTGCCAGGCCACCCAGCAGTGTATTCCGGACACTTGGCAAAGCACTGCACACAGGGTCCGTGCATCCCGGGCCCCGAAACCTCAAGGGCCCCGTAGCAGCTGGACGGCTGCTACGGGTAAGTTTTACGCCATGTACTAATAGATTATAATAAATAGGAAAAGATGGGATAAATAGAAGAAGTAGCAAAATATATGACAGGTGATAGATAATAGGACTTGGATATATAAATAGGTGAGATTAGTCAGGGACAGGGGCCCTTTGCAAGACAGCAGTGTAGCAGGAGTTGCTGCAGGAACATGTTGGAGCTTGGAGACGGTCAGAGCTCAGCCTTTTGCTTGGTTTTTTATACTTGCAGCCTCCCCCCTGTGTGACCTGACTATGGTGGAGGGAGGAAAAGGGCTGCCTATAACTCTGTTAGGGAGAGGAATCCATGTGCAGCAGAATAGTCATGTCGTCTGGCTGCCAGTTACTTTGTATCTAGCTGTCGTAGCACCTGTGAAGGTGGTAAGCAGTGGACATCACAGCACAATCTAATGCCCCTCCCCTCTCTCATCTCCTATTGGCTGCAGTGTGTCAGCTGTCTCTCAGTGTGGAGAGGAGCTGTGAGCCTGTGGAGTGAATCTGAGTGCAGAGCAGCGATGAACCTTGGGCGCAGGACTCCGGCCAGATCAGCTTTAGCTCAGGACACTGCTGCCAGCAGGGGGTGCCACAACCCAGAACAAAAGGAGTTATCCAGAGTAGCTTCATATTTTTTTTATAGAGTAATATGAAGCTGAAAGTATTTTAACAAAATGCATTGGGCTCAATTACAGCTTGTGCTATGGTGGCACCACCCCTTTAAAGGGGCCAGTACCCATTACAACTATCACCCAAGAAGGGCACTTGTTACATCTCCTAGTCCCCAGCCTTAGCATCCTGGTTTTGGGCCACTTATTGTGGGCGGAGGAGAATGCCATTGAAGTGCCACCCATCATATCATCCTCAAATTGTTGCGCGAATATGATACCCTGTTTAGTCCCAACCAACAACCTTTGTATAGTAAAGTTTTAAAAATGTTTTTATTTTTCCAAGGTGGTAAATGCATTCAGCCGAAAGCCTTCTTCAAGTTACAGGTCTGAGGTAATTACACACACAAAATACAAAAGTAGCAAATAAGTAATAACATATATTATATGGTAAGCAATACAAAATAATTTAAAAATAATAAATACTTAAAATATATAAATATTAAAACTTAAAAAGCATTGTCCACGCCTGATCAGGAACAACTAAATTGCAGAGTCATTAGTACATAATTTAGTACAAGAAAATTTGCATTACAAAGTGTAATGGTTTAAACAAATATTTAATAAGTGACCAGTGTTAAAGTCATTGTGGCAGATTTATCAAGTGTCTGAAAGTCAGATTTTCTATGTGCCAATGGCAACACAATCACAGCTCTAGCTTTCATTTTAATCAGTGCTCATGAATATTTTAAAGGGAGCTTGTTTGGTTGCCATGTGCAACTGAAATATTCTGACTTCAGACACTTGATAAATACTGTCCCATTGTGTATATTTTTAAGTGCAATAATAATCATACTCGGTTGATGGGAATAATCAATCCCATAGGCGGGGTATATAGTTTAAAACATACAATCCTTGCGTGTTCAATGTCTAGAAGAAACGCCAAAGTAGACACGGGGTCAAGTTAAACCCGCGTGATTATAACCTTATAGGAGAGTCTCGGGTTAGTTAGCCGAAAAGTTCCATGTTAGAATTATAGCATAGTGTTTCCCTAGCGGAAACCGAAGGTCTGAGCGGCTAGAACTTAATGAAAATAGTCACAAAGAAGGTGAGGGAAATAAAATAATGGACGAATAAATTTAATGGACAGATAAATTTAACCAGACTTCAATACATTTAACATCGACAAACACAAAATCATTAACATTCATATAAAAAGACAACATTAAACAATATTATATTAAACAGTAATTATTATTGTCATGACTCGCAAATTGTACTGATGAGATCAGTTCATTCAGGCTTCTTTGGGGTAAACCACACCCAGTAGCTTGCCTGTGATTGACAGCTGCATTTCGGATCCTGGAAAGCGGGTGGCCTCTGAACTCGTTTTTCCTTGCATCGCTGCGGTTGCGTGATGGACGGCTGAGCCATCAGGCTGGAGGCAGTGTCAGCCTACTGACTTTATATTCTTGCTCAGCCATTTCATTGGTGTCTGGTATTGAGTCTATCTGTGTATCTTATTAGTGCCTCTTGCTATTGTGTTCTGGTTATTCGTGCACTGATCTTCTGCTTTTGCCTTACTTGACATTCTATTTGGCATACGAATCTGTACCTTTCCGCCATCTTGGTTTTGACCCGGTTTTGTTTGACTCCGCTTGTCTGCTCTGTATCTGTTGTTTGTCCCTCAGTATCGTTTATCTCCTTGTGTGCACCCCCACCTTCCTGTCTGTCTTAGTGTCGGTTTCCTGTTACCAGTGTGAGCATGACCTAATCAGATTCCGGTTACATGTCCGCTACACCATCCGTCAGCGCCAGACAAAGTAGGTTTTCACTTCTGTCATCTTGTAGGGTACTCAGGGACCATCAGTTGGTTCTGATACTGGGCTTCGCCTACCAGGGCGGTTTTCTGCTTAGCAGGGCTTAGTCCGCAGGTGACGTCACAGGGGAGTTCGCCACCACCTACCTATCTGACAGCTAGAGCCAAGCCTGGTTGGTGTTGCGCGGGTTTGCTGGACAGTGCTGACATTAATGATATTTTATAAAATATTTGTAAATGAGAAACACATAGATTTATACCTTTTGGGCATTAGTGTCTCTAATTTAAAGTTCCAAAACATTTCGAGTTGTCTTAGCTATTGAATCTCTGAAGGCAGGTCTAATAAATTGTGTACCACTAAACTCATCCTATTACAATCATGTTCGGTGGCAGCATGCATATCTTTTAAATGCCCGTACCGACATGTGTCAACCACTTCCTGAAGTGCACAAGAAAAATTTATAATAAACTATTACTATCTACGGGTTTAAAAAAGGTTCTCGTGTTGGAGTACATTATCTGTCTTAGGAAGAATTTTATATCTAAAATTCTGGCTTTTCTTTTGTCAAATGTGTGTAAATTGTTAGACCCCACACATTTTCATTCAGGTCTTGCACTAAAGTATTCAATTCATCTTGTGTTGCCTTGCCATAATACAATGGAAGATATCGTCAATGAAATTGTTATCTATTTTGCATTTGTCGTAAAGGGGATGTAGTACAGGCAATGTTTTTTTTATATGACAACCACCAGGTTCGCAAGTCGGTGGAGGAAATTTCGTTACCATGGGTCTATCTTTCATTTGCAGATAGATGTCTGATTATTATTATTGTCCAAAATGTTCAAAGAAAGGGGCTACCATACACAATTATCCCAGGACTCTAAAATAAATTCTGAGGGATTTAACCCGAAAGATTCTAAAAATAAACAGAAAGGTCCAAAATGACTACTCAAAAACCCACAACAACAAGAATAACTTTTAGCAACACCGTAATTTCATCCTACGTTCGTTAAGAAGAAAAGTTTTTCAACAAACATTGGAGCATTCTACTCCATACCCCCCATTTAAGACGTAACACCAACTCTGCAAAACTCACTATCACCCAGTCACTGAGAAAGTATGCTACCGAACGAAACCTAAAATGTTTTTCTTTTCCAGTCTAAAAGGGTCTTTAAATGTGGGTTTGCATTATAAAAATGCTTCCAATTCTCGCATATAGAAAGGAAGGATTTTTTGTTCAAAATCACCAATGACATTTTTTCCATAAAAACGTTCTTAAATTTCACATCACATGTTGTTATATATCTGTTGGATGAAACTGTACTGTGGGTTCCGAGTTATAGGGAGAACTACACACCCCCAAAAGTCCACTAAATGGCCAAGAAACCACATCCAAAATGTGTCCAAACCTCGCTAGTTTTGGGAAACATTTTGATGTTGGTCCCTAGGCAGCGCTGCACCAAACATGGCTGTAATATGGATGAGTTTAGTGTTACCCAATAGAACACATTGATCAGAACTGCCATCAGAGATTCAATACGCAAGACAAACGCAAAAATGTTTTGGATTTTTTAATTAAAGCACTAAATGCCCAATGGTCCTAAAGAATACACTTGGAGATCCCCAGATAATGTGTCATTAATTATCAGTAATAATTATTATTTAATATTAATTTGTGTTTATAATGCTGTCTTTTTTACATAAATGATTTGTGTTATTGCCACAATGTTTAAATGTATATGCAGTCTGTTTTAAATTTTATCTGAGAATTAACTTAATTACAATCCACACGTTAATGATGAATACGCAACCCTCTGCAAGATCTTTGTGCCTCATAGCCTTTAGAAAAGCTTGTTATTTTGACTGTGATTATCAGTTTTACCTTCAGTTTCCGTTCCTGAGCTCGAATCTTGCTGCCTGTCTTGAACTTCTGCTAATCCCAAACCTGATCCTTGCTGGCTGCCCTGACCTCCGGCTGCCACGACTGTGAGTGGCACTGCCATTTTGTACCTCGCCTTGGCCACTATCGCATGAAAGTAGCGCCTGTGATTATCCCGCTGCAGAAAATCAACCCGCTACACGGTCGGGCTCTGGTATAATGCGGCGTTGCCCACTTCCACGTCGCTCCCAGGTGTAAGCCACGTCATAGTCTCGCAGTGGTTCCGTGGGTCACAACACACCGATCCTGACAGTAAGATCCGCCCATATACCAGACCAAGGTACCTCATGCCTGTAGAAGCTGACCTCGCCACCATCGTGGCCGCAAGCAGTCTCAGCGATTTGCCATGCAGGACCCAGTAGCTTGAACACAGTTACCGCCCATGATGCAGCAGCTATTAGCCACCCAGCAGCAGACGACCATCCCTTTGGCACTTCACGATACATGACTTCTTGCAAAAAAAAAAAAACCCAGACGCGTTTGTCTATGTCGTCCAAATATGAAAACAAGAGGTTTCAATCGTGTCAGACCTACTATCCGGGAAAACCCTGCTGCAGGGCGAACCCCCTCTGGGACACATACGACCCCACTCACTGCCAACCCACCATGTTCTCATGGAATACCTGCTATAATCTTGACGGACCAGCCCGGGGTCTTACTGCAGAGATCAACCCTATTGAATTTGCACCTGCTGCCTGGCGTGCTACGACACTGTGTAAATTTAAAGAGCTAGTGCGCCGCTATTGGGACTTTCAAGTCGCTGACTTGTTAAATAGCAAACCTACTTCTATGTACCCCCCTGCCGTGATCTTTTGCTCATTGCCATGAGAAAGCTGTCCATTGTCTCTATATTATAGTGATTCTCGTTGTGACCCCTCGATCTGTTTCCTGACTATGCTCCTGTACTGTTGTCATGACGTCACTACGGTCACTGACTCTGATTTCCGTGCTGGCCTGTCCTGACCATCGCGCTGTCCCCGACCATGCATTTGCTTAACAATTCTGTACTTTGGTGCCATTGCCGCCACTGAGGACAAAGTGGGTGCCCTGTGGAGTGACCTGGTGGTTATCAACCGTAGAAGTCCAACCTGCTTTGCGGTGGGCTCTGGGTGAAAAACCAAACCACTTACTCCCAGTCCCAGGTGTCTGATTACCTCATCGTTCCCTTCCAGTGGTCCGGTGGGTCCACTACTCCTGGTGCCTTACTCCCAGTCCTCTCTGCATCCAATCCATGAAGGTCGAATGGAATGGAAGACCGCCTTCGATACTACTTGTGAGGGCACTTTGAGTATCTTTTCATGCCATTTGGACCAATTTCCAGGAGTTTGTGTCAATTATGTTTTCAGAGACTTGCAGTATGCTTGTGTCATGGTCTACCTGACGACATCCAGGCGTGTATCTCTAACCTGAGTCCCATCAGGTCATGTACGACAGGTTTTCAGGGCACCCAAAGCAATTGCCTATCTCAAAGCTCCAGAAGATCTATACCACAAAAGAATACCTTTCCTCGGGTATAGAAACTCTGGCATTCTGATGGGTTCAACCGAAATGGGTCAAGATGAATGAAATTTCCTTCGAGGTACTTCAGTGGCCTCGACCAAGTGGTCTTTGCGCATACAGAAATTCATTGGGCTTAGCTAATTATTACGAAGCAAGTCATTACCGGCATTTTTTCTCCTTGTGTCTTTCATTGTGGCACTAGTCAAGAAAATGTGTCTCCAGCAGCTGTAGAGAAACTGTTCTCCAAGCTGAAGATCTGCCTGGCCTTTGCTATACGTGTACTAACTCGGCCTGATACGAGAAACTGTCCTGCTAGAGGTTGACGCCTCCTCTGTAGGGAGTTGGTATCATTTCTCACCGAAAATAGCCCAAAGGCCCAAACTCCATAGGTGATGGGAGCTTTGGCCTATAAAGCTAAGCCTGGAAGAGTGTGTGATCTTCTGGACATGAACTTGTCATGCCGGTCCTGCATCTTACTAACCACAAAATATCTCCTTTATCTCAGACCATGACACACCTCAATCCACGGACAGCTGATGGTCCCTCTTCTTCTCTTGCTCAACTTCCTGATCCTTTCGTCCAGCAGGAGAAGATAAGATCCAATGCCCTCTCTTGTGCATCGATGTAAATGGGGACAAACCAGGTCGTTGACATATGTTCCGCTCTGAACAGCTTTTGTTGCCCGCTCCTGTGGGTTCTACAACAAATTCCTATCCTCCGGCAAACCTATGTACGAACCCTGCTCTTTGGAGAGGACGCTATTTGAGGACATTACTCTTTGTGGCTGGTGTAAACGGATGCAGTGTAATCTGTTCGCTCTTCTTACCTCTCTCATTTCTACTGTGGCCCTGCCTGTCAAGATTGTAAGACTTTTGGAGTTCCGGTGTGCTTTCGTTGCCGAATAAGTTGTCACAATCTCAAGCCAGCAGGTCGTGTTCCTTCGCCACTGCCTATACCACATCGACCCGTGGTGACTACACGTGACCTGGACTTTGTTTCAGATCTTCCGTCCTTTTCTGGTATACTGTCATTGGGGGTACACAAGACCATTTCTCAATACCACCATCATAAAGAGATCTGACATAAGTCGGTTAGAGGGAAGTGCTCTCTTTCTTACCTGGATATATATATACCATGTGACCAACAGGAGACCACTGTATACTTTCTGCGAGAGGTGGCAGAATGGTGGAAAAAGTGTGGTTTTTTTCCGTCTCCTCCCGTTGCATTTTTTGCCTTTATATATGTAGGAGCTATGTGGATTTATAAAAAATAAAATCACTACTCATAAATCCTGTTTCAATGGACCAATTCCTGTTTTCATAGACAGAACATCCTTGCATCATATACTTATATGTAGACCCGACGATATGTACTAGCTACACTGACTGAAGAATCCATAAAGCAGTACCCAGTACCGAAGTTGTGTGATCATGAAGTTCCGGTGACTCTTCTTTTTATAGAGAAGAAAGGCAATATCGCTTTGATTCATGGTGTCCAGTCTGTGGAATGGATGGGTCTGTGATGAACAACAACACTGCACAGTTCCATGGTCCAACATGGTACTTTTTCTCATATATTCTGAAAAGTCCTGTGAAAAAACAAATACACTTATGGGGAAAAAAGCATAAGGAAGAAGAAAAAGCCCAATGTGCTAACTAGTCTTGTAAGGAACATGCAATAGCGAGAAGATAAACGTTTAGGGTGCTCAAACGGGGAAAGTAGCGATAAGGCATTACAAAGATTATAGAGGAGAATCCTGTAAAAAGCAGAATAAAGGGCCGCGCAAGAAATAGAGACCTGAGAGGAAAGTATTGCCAGGAAGAGCAAAGTAATCCCAAATTATTTTTCAGTATATAAATGATTAAGAAAACTAAATCAGAGATGTGTGGGTCCCTTAGAAATAACAACTGGGGGTCATGGCTGGAAGGAGATGAGAAAGGACAATTACTGCAATGTCGCCTTCTCAACTGTCTTAACCAGGACAAATCCCCACAATGGGAATAATGTTTAAATTCTTTTGGAAGTCAACAGTTTAAACAACACAGAAGAGAAGTTACGCGCCGACCTACGCAAACACTAAGATAGATAATTCAACTGGTGCCAGTGGCATACACCCCGGGTTCACTGCATGAACTATTCCGTGATGACATACAGATTTTAAGTATTGAAGATTCATGAGGACTGGTTTTTTGCCACAGGACTGGACGCATAGCAAATGTGGCTACCAACTATACAAAAAAGGTCAAAAATGATCCCGGAAACTAAAGACCCGTGAGTCTAACTTCTGTGGTGGGAAAATATTTGAGGGGTTTGTTAGAAGGCATCCTGGATATTCTCCCACTGTGGCACAACCTATCAACCCAGAGCGTGCAGCATGGGTTTAGTGAGAGATCGGTCCTGTCAGTGACTAATCTGATTTGGTTCTACGAGGAGGGTAAGTTATCACGACTGGATCTGGGTCCCGTTGTGGATGTTTGTATATCTGGACTTTTCAAAGGCATTTGACACCCGTGACACATAAAGCTAGATATATAAGATGAGATACTGGGACTGCGGGAAAATCTGTGTATCGGGTAAGTAATTGGCTTAGTGATAGAAGGCGAGGGTCGTCATTAATGGCAACTTCTCAGATGGTTGACGTTACCAGTGGAGTGCCACAGGGGTCTATTGGGGCCACTTTTTTTTTTTTTTAATCAGATATTTTTATTGACATTTTTTAAAATAACACCAACACCCACAGTAAACCTGGAGGGGAGTAGTACATATCTTACAGTAAGCTCTGGGATTTGTAAATCAATGAATGAAAACTCAAATTATACTTATTTAAAGCGTTCAAGAGTGTTACATTTGGTATCCATTTCCTCTTACAGGATGTATTTTTTTATCATAATGCATTTATTATTAGTAGAGATTACTCCTTCCCAAACCTTCACAACTCCCCCCCGGCCCACCTTGCGGTTCCAGCTCTCTCAAGACCACTTCAGGGTCTCATTATAATATTCACTAATTAAGAAGACCTAATCTATTTTCCTTATATTGGCAATGAAATTGGATTATTCTAAGCTAGTTCTTACCTTATAAGGGA
The DNA here is from genome assembly GCA_019512145.1 of Engystomops pustulosus. NCBI lineage: Eukaryota > Metazoa > Chordata > Amphibia > Anura > Leptodactylidae > Engystomops > Engystomops pustulosus. The sequence goes on along the minus strand of WNYA01000180.1, from coordinate 148,572 downwards.
GCTTGATGATAAACCGTGTAATCTAGCCACTTGCCCCAATCATTTTGCGTGAATTTGGAGACCCCACGTCCTCTTTACATACGGCTATATTCCAATAGTATTATCTGCATTTCAAACGATCTATAAACTCTAATCTTTCTTGTCCCGGTGGCCTAGGCCTAATTCCAATGGGAGCATCTAACCTTTTAGCTTGATATAAGGATCTTGTAGTTGCAATATTATTAGGTTCTGCCAGGTTGTCTATCTTTCAGGACTCCCAATAACATGCAGTGGGCTTCTTTCCTTTAATAGTTACAGAGAAACTTTACGGGTCAAGTCTATATAGATTTCAAAAAGACTCCAGTTCCTGCATCCCCACATAATGTGAGTATACTTGCTCTTCAGTTCGGGGCCACTTCTTTTTTAATATTTTTATAATGAACCTTTGTGTGGGTTTACACAGTCAAGTTTCAATATTTTCAGATGATACAAGCTGTGTTAAGTAATAAATAGAGTGGCCACGGTAGATAGTTTAAGCATACAACGGGGATTTGTGGAAGGAAGTCTTGAGGAGGTAAGGGCCAGTAGAAATGGTTGATGAGGTTTAATGGTGATAAGTAAAGTTATGACTTGGCCCAGGGAAAACAAAAAGTATAATATGTTTCTAAACAGTCAATTAACTGGTAAACTGGAGCTGAAAGGACTTGGGGGTATTGGTGGATGGTAAACAAAACTAATTTTAGTTAGTACCAGAGCCAGGCGGCTGCTCTAAAGCAACAAAAATTAGGGATGTATCAAGAGAGGAATAAATTCTCATGGATAAGACATAGGGGGTCATTTACAAGGCCGATGTTTTTTTGAGTTTTTCCCGACGTGTTACCGAATATTTCCGATTTGCACCGATTGTAACCCTGAATTGCCCTGGATGTTTTGGCGCACGCATCGGATTGCGGACGCAAGCGGCACTGGCATGCATGCGGACGCGAAATTGGGAGGAGTGGCCTCGACGAACAAAAAACCACAAACCCGAATGGATTCGGAAAACCGCCGCATTTAAAAAAGAAAATTGTTTGGCAGATCTTGCACTCACCTTCATCCAGGATAGGATCGTGATTTCATGCCATTTAGGTGGAAACTTCAGCGCAGCAGCGCCCCTGTGGACCATCAGAGGAAACTGACTTGATGAATCCCGGCCGTAGAGGACCACAAATCCGCGCAGAGAACTGCGCTGCTGGATCGCTAACGGACCCAGGTAAGAAAAATCTGTCCCTCATAGTTTTGCCCTTACTACAAATCCCATCCTGTTCAGACCCACAGTCGACTATTGTGTGTACAGTTTGTGGGCACCAGTGTGTATAAAAGGATAATAGTAAGAGCTGGAACGGGTGCAGAGTGAGAGCAACCAGGATTATTGGGAAGTGGGGGGATTAGAATACACTGACAGATTACCAAAATGGGATTATTCAGTTTAGCAAAAAGACACTGAGGGGAGACTCTTACATTACAATGTACAAATACGAAGGACATTACAAGGATCTCTCGAAGATCTTTTTTTACCTAGGCCTGTGGACCAGGACCGGCAGGGCATCTCTGCGGCTGAGGAGAGGCGATTTTACCATCAACATAGACAAAGTGTTCTTTACTGTAAGAGCAGTGGGACTATGGAACTCTCTGCCGCAGGCAGGTTGTTATGGCGGACTCTTGTACATGTTGAAGAGAGGCCTGATGCCTTTCGTGGAGAGAAAAAAATATCACGGGTATGGGGGGAAAACACATTGATTAATTCATTAAGGTTGGACTTGATGGACTTGTGTCTTTTCCAGTCCTTATATACTATGATACTTGATGGTTAGGGACTGACCTTTGCTTGTGGATTTACCGTCCTTATGCTGTAGGCTTAAAATGCCTGTAATCAGGGCGTGGTGCCATGTGTGTACTTCATTCTTATGGCAGAGATCGAAATGTAAATCTGCCAAAACCCCACATCTAATCTAATTGCAAGCATCAAAAACAAGTTGGCAATCGGCCTTGCTCTGATGTGCATTCTGCAAAGGATTCGGCACTGCTTCTGATCATACATCCCTGGGATCCGGTTACCATGCAAACCCCAGCTATCTCTTTCTACCCTACACAAACTCTGTCCCCTCCTTGTCCTGTGCACATAAAAATTCCGTCCCCTGAAGCAGCACTAATTCCCCCACCCAAACAACTACTCGTGTTCTTTGTTTTGCCATTTTTCCCAATCCACAACTTTAAAATTCCATAACTTTTTTTTTTTAATATTTTCAGTCAGACAACCTTCATAAAGCTTGTTTTCTAAAAACAAAATTAGACTTGCTGTGATTAATATTTAATATTCCATTGCCAAGGCTGGAAAAAATTTACTGTTATTTTAGACCCGCTATTTGTTTTATTGCAGTAGTAATACATAAGGGATTTTTTCACTGATCTATAATAGGTGGCATTGAACAACAATTGTTATAGATTGTGCTGAATGACAATTGCCGAGGAGGCCTCCTCTACCAACTCCCGCTTGTTACAAGATCAATTACATCTACGCACCGATGATCATCACGGGCGACTATCCTTGCGCCCTCGTGCTGTTTAAAATGTCAAGCTTGGTGGTTTTTGCCAGGGCCATTTAAAATTAAAATGTTCAATGAAGCAGCAAACCTCCCATTCTAGTAAAAGGGGTCAGCGCGTGAGCCCCTCTTCAACACCTAACTGCAGCATCATGATGTTAATGGGGTTAAATAACACAACTGGTGCAGGGCTGGGACGACACATGAAAAGTAGTGGCGGCTGGGGAGTGAATACCGAGGGGCGGCCGCCGCCATGAGGTTGCGAAAGGCCTCGGTCTCTACCAGCCTATAGGACAGCATCTCCAGGCTAAGTTGTTTGGAGATGTGGACTTTGAGGGCTTGGGCGTGTGGGTGGGTTGCACTGTACTTCCTCTTGCGCTCCAGTGTCTGGGGTATGGAGAGCTGAACGCTGCGCATGGAGACATTGGTGGATGCTGTGGAGGATCGTGGAGGCAAAGGTGAGGTTTTCGCATGGGAGGTGTTCCGGCCGGGGTCCTGGGCAGGGGGCTGAATAGCAGAGGCAGCAAGTCACACAGGGGAAGGAGCAGTGGTGTGCCCAGCCGGAGGTGAAAGGCCTTGGTTCCATTGAGTGGGGTGTTTAGCATTCATATGCCTGCGTATACTGGTGGTGGTTAAGCTGGTAGTGGTGGAACCCCTGCTGATCCTGGTGTGACACAGGTTGCACACCACAGTCCGTCGGTCATCCGGTGTTTCTTTAAAGAACCTCCAGACTTCCGAAAATCTATCCCTCGCCACGGGAGCTTCACTACGTGAAACATTTGGTGCTGATGCACCAGCTCTGGCCCTGCCTCTCCGTCTGGCCCCACCACTGTCTCTTCCAACCTGTTCTCGTCGAGGACTCGCCTCCGTCTCAGAAGCACTGTGTTCACCCGACCTATCAACCCAGCTTGGGTCTGTCAACTCATCATCCTCCAATCCCTCAGTCTGCTCCCCCCTCGGACTTCCTGCCCTGACAACAACTTCACCACTGTCTGACAACCGTGTCTCCTCATCGTCCGACACCTCTTTACACACTTCTTCCACTACGTCAACAATGTCATCATCACCCACAGACTGCGACCGGTGGAAAACCTGGGCATCTGGAAAAGAGCTCAGCAGCAACCGGACAAGTGGTTTGTGACTCTGGGAAGGGTCCAGAAAACAGTTCCTCAGAGTATGCCGCTTCAAATGCCAAATTTTCCTGGGAGGAGGCAGACTGGGGGGAAGGAGGCTGAGGTGGAGGAGTGTTGATTTCGGTGACATGGGTGGACTGCATGGAAGACTGACTAGTGGACAAATGGATAGAAGTATTGTCCGCAATCCATGACATCACCTGTTCGCACTGTTCTGGCCTCAACAGTGCTCTACCATGGGTCCCAGTAACTTGAGACATGAACCTAGGGAGTGTAGCTCTGCAGCTTACCCTTGCAGGTGGTGTCTCACTCCGCCCAGGACCACGGCCTCTGAACCCTGCAGTAGTGGGACGCCAACGCCCATGCCCTCATCCTCTACCCCTAGCCCTCGGGTTCAACATTTTCAAAATGAAAGTGTAAACTGTAAAAATTTTTTTGTGTTTTTGTTTTTTTAAGAAAACAATGCTATTCTATTGCTATGGCTAGTTTCTAACCTACACTGACAGCACACAACAGGATTTTGTGCTGTGCCTGATGACTTTTAGTTTTGAAAACCTGATCAGGCCAGCCAACCACTGCTATCGACGTGTAAGGGTACCATGTCATGCTGGGTGGAGTGCAGAGTCTCCTGGCTTGTGATTGGCTCTGCATCTTTTAGGGTCGCTCAGGAACCATCAGGTTCCTGATAGTGGGTTTGCCCTTGCCATTGTGGTTTATATGCTTTAGGCAAGGCTTTAGCCTGCAGGGATGTCGCAGGGTGAGTTCGCCACTACTTACGTAGTCTGACAGCTAACACCAAGCCTGGTTGTGGTTGCGTGGTTGCTGGACCGGTGCTGACACAATGTGGCTGTGTACAGTGCAATATATCTCAATGAGAAAGATATCCCATGCACCCCTGTGGTACATTAGTGGACCTTCGCCTGCTGTGTTACACCATCAGCAACCCGCAATCATTGCTGTTGAGCACCAATGGGTGACAGAAGGAGCAAATAATTTCTGCACCTGCTTAGACACTGTGGTCCATGTTCAACTGTGGTGTCTTAGGGGCCAAACACCCAGCTGGGCCGTGATAATATATCCCAGCCATGGCACCAACAGGACACGTTGTCCTGCAAACTTCTTCTGATGCACCAAATAGGAACCCCTAACGACCGCTGTAAAAAGGCATCATTAATCCCATAGCGCAATAAGACGTACCCTTACGTCTTGCTGCGCATGGGGGGAGTATGAAGAGGGCTCACGGGCTGAGCCCTCTTCATACTCACCGGGCATTTAATTCATAATGAAGCAAATGCCCTTTGATCGCAGCCGGGAAAGCTGCCAGCGGCATTAAAGAGCCAGTGGCGCGCGGGCGCCGCCATCTTGGCTCCCATTGTCACTCCCCGATCATAAAAAAACATAAAAATTCAAATCACCCCCCTTTCCCTAGAACTGATATAAATATAAATAAACAGTAAAAATCCTAAACACTCTGTACACTAAAGTATGCAAAAGTTTTTAGCGCAAGAACACTGTAAAATGAAGAATTTTTTTTCTGTACAGGAGGTTTTAATTTTTGTAAATGTATGAAAACATTATAAAATCTACACAAATTTGGTATCCCCATGATCGTATTGACCCAATGAATAAAGTAGACATGTCATTTGGCGCGCACAGTGAAAGCTGTACAAACCAAGCCTACAAGAAATGGCGCAAATGTGTTTTTTCATCATTTTCACTGCATTTAGAATTTTTTTTCCGCTTCCCAGTACATGGCATGGAATATTTAATACCATCACTACGAAGTGAAATTTGTTACGCAGAAAATAAGTTAATATTTCTTTATATTCCAAGTGCTATATCATTCCGGAGCCCTGTTGTATTTTCTGGCTAGTGTTTAGGATTACATGTAGGGTCTTTTTCACATTAGGAAACATGGCTTCATGTACCAAACATGCTCATCATATTTGGAAACCACTTGTATGTTCAAAATGCTCATTTTACCAGTTGTATTGCACTACACCGCATATTATACCTTGCTAAATTCTCCTAGGGGTGTACATTCAAAAATGAGGGTAATTTTTCAGGTTCTCCTCTGTTTTTTACTGCTAGGGCTGTTCAAATGAATCCTGACACATGTAAAGAATTTCTGTCAAATTCAGGTACTGAACGGCAAATATTCCTCTTTCCTCTACTGTGCGCCTATAAAACATTTTATATGCACACGTGGAGTACATCTAAACTCAGAAGAAATAGTTTTACACATCTTGGGGGTTATTTCATCTTTATCCCTTGAGGCTTACAAAAAATAGGGGTAAAAGTGACCTCTATAGGAAAATTTTCAACTTTTTCCTTTTGAGGGACTAATTGAATCAAACGGGCAAATAGACGTATTACACTTGCTAAATTCTCCAAGGGGTGTACCTTGCATTAGTTAGCAGCCCAGAGTGCCGGACATCTTGTCCAAGCGCTCCATGCTGCTAATTATAAGTTTGTTTACTAAATGATCAAGGTGAAGAGGAGTGGAGGTGAATAGTAATAAGATTTTTTATGTTATATACATGGCTAATTTTCTTTAATCAAACTATGTGCTTTCTTGCTCCCATCTCAGGTTTACTGTGAGATAGGAAACAGGAAGCAAGCCATTCATTTCAAGTTCCATGCAGAGGGTAAGAAGAATCATGATGTCTTTAGTATTTTGAAATTACCTAGAACTAGGTTTTAAACTCTGTTTTGATTGGGACCACTGTGTACAAGTTACCAATTGGGTATTGGTATTAGAAGCCACAATAGGTGAGTCTAGAATGATGAAATATTAATTCTACTTTCTAAGCATTGTTTGAATATAGTCTTACTAAACAGGACCTTTCAACACCTTCACCAACTCCAACTCTTTGCATCCTTTAACCTCTTCATGACCACCCATTGTAAATATATGAAGGGGAGTAGGAGATCCCTCTCCATTGCCTTCTCCATATCTGGCAGGTGTATTACACTGAGGCGGTCGGTGCTGGCACCGATCACTGCTGTTAACCTCTTAGGTGCCGTGATGGAATAATGGTCAGCACCCTTCCTGTCATCATCAGAGGCACAGTGACAGTTGGGAGTCTATTAAAAGCTACGGTAACCATCATTAGTAATTCTATATTACAGTGTGCCTGAGACAAATTCTAATATAGAAGCAGTAAATGTATGATATAATATATAGTTTTAAAAAATATGAATTATTTTTTCGCTGCATCCCAATATGTCTGATCTACTAAAATATAAAAACAATTATTACCGGCGATGAACCCCATAATGGAAAATAGCACCTAAATGTCTGTAACACCACTTTTCCGCCATTTTGCCTCCAATTTGAAAAAAGTGTGGCTTGTGGAAGGAAAGGAGTGAAAAACAGAAACTTAAAAAACAAAAATCTTGATCCTGAAGGTGTTAAAAGACATTTTTCTAGCAAAGGAGGATTTTTCTCTCTAAGCCCTCACTGTTCCCGAAGAATTAATTCCATTATTTATAGTTCTCTACAGATCCCAATATGCTAATTTGGCTCTCTACTGTCAGATCGGTGGTCCTGGGCTAAAGCAGACAAACATATCCAAAATTAATGAGCATTTACATTGGGAGCTACAGAGAAATTCTGTTTGAATGAGAGGAGTGAAATACATTCAGTTTGCAAACTCTTCAAGGCTTTTTTCTGCATAATATTTTTAAATTTCATTTAAAAAAATCTGTTGAGAAAAAGCCATAGAACATGTTGTATAACAATCATTGGGGTGCCTACAAGATCTATCAGGAGGCTCCATGCTCCTGATAAACCCTGACAGGCAGCTGCAATGCAATTTCATTCCTATTCCAGGTCTGGAAAATACAGACCAAAGGACTGCCATGTGAAAAAGTGTACTAGTTATTAAAAAGTGATAGACCAAGCTACCTTTCATCTATTCTATATAATGTTACTTCATCCTAAATAATCTAGATATCAATTAATACAATTATTTATCTATAATGAAAACTATTTATCTGTTTTAACTCATTTTATGAGGCTGGTATAAACAATTAGAATATTTAAAATTATACATTTACATGTCACATTAAAGGGAAACATTCCCCTATGAAGTGCAAAAAGTGCAACACATGCATTTCGCTCTTTTAACCAGTTCAGGTAGATGCTGCTTTACAGGATTTAGTGGTGTGATGTGTTGTTGCTAGGCAGCCATTATGTGTTGTTGCCAGGCAGCCATCTTACAGCTTTGACAAAAATTTTTCTTTGGGTTCCTACATGTTCTTCTGATATTTATAGTAAGGATTTTTCTTTTCCTCTAGTTTTCCTTTAAGAATTGTAACATTCCTATTTCTAAATAACCTTCCTAAATAACATTAATTCCATTTTATGAGCATTACACTTTTTTTCGGTTTTCTTAATAAATATAGCATATTACTATTCATATTTTGTTAATTCTCCCTAATTTTTTACCTCTGTTTGCTGATTTTGTTGAATTTAAATTACAAATAACTATTGCACTAAAATGATGTTTAATGTGTTCAGATCACTACTAATTCAATAACTATTAAGTCTACAACAAGAACAGACATGACTGATAGTGAAGATCATTTGAAAACTAATATAAGTACAACTTTAAGCAATGTAAAGAAGACATCTTAAAAGTTACTCACATTATTAATGTTCTGGTTTCAACAAAATGGTGATTTCTGCGATTCTTGGTGTTCTGGGACTCTAGTAGTACAAAGTATGTTAACTCATTTTTAAAAGTCCCTCGTTCTCACAACAGCTTAATTTTTCTCCATATTTTCTCTGAAACTTCTCTATGGACTGAGAGATTATAATAAACAACAAAAAGTAATGTTTTTCTGTTATATTATGAGAAATGCTAGTATAGATCAACAAAAAAATCCCCAATCTTTGACTCTATAACCTTAGAACAGAATTCCGAGCTGAGAGAGAATCATCCGATTCCAAAGGAAATGTTTGCAGGGAGGTTCAGTAATGTGGCTGATGTAAGACGTCTTTGAGAAAGTTTTTGTGTATGGAATAGAGGCTGCCAGAGTTCCCAGCATGCAACCTGTACGACATTTGGTTTCAATTAAGGATAGAAAATTTAGCTCACAATAACACTGGCCTCTGTCAGGTTTCATTTTCCCTGTCCCCAAAACTGTTTACAACTGAAAAACAAAATGTTTTAAAAAAACAAAAATATGCTGAATAATTCAGAAAATTACAAATAATGCTGTGTATAATCGAAAAGTAAACATTTATAAGCATGATTTGTATGTTTTTGACTATCACATTTTTGTACAAATACTGGCAAAAATAACACATTTTTTTGAGTAAAGCCATGTTTGCATATGTGTATTGCTGTTGAACACCAGATCAAAAGCCCATTAGACTCCATAATAATTAGTAAAATCTTTTTTACTTGGCTGTTGTAGGTAATTTTCAACATCCAAGGTTTCTGTTATTTTTAGCAATGTAAACAACCAATAAGACTGTCAGAACTAGCAAATTGTACTGATGGGATCAGGTTTCAGGCTTCTTGCTGGAAAACCACACCCAGAGCTGCCTGTGATTGACAGCTGCATTTCTGATCCTGGGAAAGCTGGGTGTGTCTTTGTAATCGTTTTGCCTGCAGCTGCAGTTGAGTGATGGACGGCTGAGCCAGTCAGTGCTGGAGGTAGTGTCCATTACTGCCTTATAGTCTGCCCAGCCCTTCATTAGGTCCCGGTTATTGCAGTCTATCTGTGTATCTAGTGCTCTTGCCATTGGGTTTCTTGCTATTCTGTGTATTGACTTCTGCTTTGCCCACTGACCATTCTATTTGCTATATGAATCTGTACCTTTGCTGCCATCTGGGTTTTGACCCGGTTTGTTTGACTCTGCTTGTCTGTCTGTATCTGTTGTTTGTCTCTCAGTATTGTTTATCTCCCAATGTTACCCCACCTTCCTGTCTGTCTTGTGTCAGTTTCTGTTACCAGTGTGAACACTGACCTATGTCTGTATTCTGGTTACATGTCTGCTCCACCATACAGCAGCTGCCAGACGAAGTAGGTTTTTCAGTCATCGTGTAGGGTCACTCAGGGACCGTCAGATAGGTTCCTTAGGGACTTCACAGGGTAAGTTCGCCACCACCTACCTAGTCTGACAGCTAGCGCCAAGCTTGGTTGTGGTTGCAGGGTTTGATGGACAGGTACTGACAGTTTCCCTCTATAGTTCCTTGGCCCTGAAATAGCCACAATTCCTGGTGCAGGACCAGGTAGTGTACCTAATTCCCCCTGTACGCCACCTCCAGTCCAAGTGCACGTGTGTGAAACGGAGCGTGATGGAGTGGGCCAGAGTGGAACATTCCTGTCCCTCTCCTGTCCATAAGCTGTAGCCGGTGCCTGAATTCTATAGCCAGCACCATACTTCTATGCTACATCAGACCTGGCATAGAATTGGCATGGTGCAGCGCAGCCACCTTCATTAGGATGTCAGAGCATACTGATAAATCTGTCACGGCGGAAAGTGGGGATGAACATCACATGGAGGAGCACTGATAAACATGCCCTCTTGTGTCTTTGTCTTATCAATTCTGGGGATAGTACATATTTTAGGTATTTTATGAGATTTTTTCGCAATTCAATATAATCATTTAAATACAATCCATATAAATTTTATACCAAAAATAAACCTTTGAATCTCCTTTGCATATAAATGCCAAATGTCATATTTTGTTAAACCCCATCATCACTATAACACCCAAGAACAAAGGTCATATTTATTCATTGTATGTCATTAGCAGATGTATGGGCTCATTTTTGGTACTATGCAAATTTTCAGACACATGCCCATTTCAATTTTCTAGCACTTCAGTGTTATGATAAAATTTCAGTCCAGTATTGTACTTCTTATTCTGAATAAATGGTTATGAAAGCGCCATCCCCTTTAACTTCCTTGGCCTTAATGGCCTTTTAAAATATATTTTTTCTTGTACAGAGCTGTATGAGCCTAAAGTTAAGTTCCTGATCTCTTCGCTGGAGACAGAAGATTTTTTTTTCCCTTCAGGGAGTTGCAAGCTGTATTTCCGCCTTAGGCCCTAGTCTTCTGGTAATGATGCCTGCAGGGTAGCCCTCAGGAATGGGCATTTTCTTTAGCCCCTGATGCCCCAGAGGTGTCCTCAGTAGACCTTTTCTTTTCAGCCTTGGGGTCTTTATATGAGGAGCCAGATAAAACCAGTTTTGCCAAAGCTCAGTGGTTGGAATGGTAGAGCCTTAAGATACCAGTTTAGATTGGGCCTGTCTGATGCTATTAAAAACCTGTTAGTGGGACATCCTGAGCCTAAGACCTTAGAACAGGCCATGACTCTAGCAGTCAGAGTAGACAGACATCATAGAGAGCGTAAGCATGAACGTGAGTCTGTTTTTCCTGATCCTTCTTCTCTACCTTCTTCCACTGTCTTACCTGCTCTATCTAAAGAACCCCTAGAAAATACTGTAGAACCCGTGCAAATAGAAGTGGAAAAGCCCATGCAGATTGAAGTGGGAGTTATGTCACCTCAGCAACGCAGAGATCTATGTAAGAGGAATGTCCTATGCTTCTACTATGGGAACTCCGGTCATTTCATCGAGTCTTGTCCTGTCAATCGAGGAGGTCACTTAGGTGCCCAGTGGATTGGAGGATAAGATGTCTAACAAGGCCATTGTTGACTCTGGGTCTGAGCACTACAAGTCCATTAGTCTTGAGTTATGTGGTATACAAAACCCTGGACCTGTGTCCTGATAACAACCCTGCAGAAGTTATTTGTACCTGCCCAACACTGGGTAAAGGTTATGGAGCAATGTCATGGTACTACACTTGCTGAACATTCTGGAGTCACTGCTACTAGAAATGTGATTTCCGAATCTTATTGGTGGCCTAAATGGTCACATGATGTTGAGGAATATGTTGCAGCATGTAGTAATTGTACTATTCCAGAGAATGCCCAGTGGAATCCCCTGCTCATCAATCTGTTCAGTCTAAACCATGGACACATGTATCTATGAAAGTTGTCAAAGAATTGCAACCTTTTCAGGGCATGACAGTAATTTGGGTGGTTATTGACCGTGTATCTAAAATGTGTCATTTCTTTACGCTAGAGAAATTGCCTAATGTCAAGGAATTTGCCACTCGTTCATTGACAATGTTCTTAAATTGCATGGGGTACCTGAGTCTGTTATTTTTGATCAGGGGGAACCATTTGCATCTGTGAGTTTCTGGAGTGAGTTCTGTAAAAAGTTGGGGATACAACTGTCTGGAACAGATCAAGACAGTTTATGGGTTGAGCAGTACCTCAGGAATTTTATATCTGACTTTCAGGAAGATTGGGGTAGACAGCTAGCTATTGCTGAGTTTGTGTACAATCACCAAGACTCCCCATCTACCACCAAGTCCCCATTTCTCTACAGTTATGGTTTTGTTCCACGTTTTTCTTGTGTGTCTATGGTTTCGTCCAGTAACCCGAAGGTAGATGCCGTTGTGTCCAGCCTATGTTCTGTTTGGGCACAAGCCCGCAAAAATCTGTTAAAGGCCCAAGATCTTTGCATGGGAACTGATAGAGCATCATTAGTTGAGGGTCCAGTGGCCCCTCATAAAAGGGCTGTCAGAACTCGCAAATTGTACTGATGGGATCAGGTTTCAGGCTTCTTGCTGGAAAACCACACCCAGAGCTGCCCGTGATTGAAAGCTCCATTTCTGATCCTGGGAAAGCTGGGTGTGTCTTTGTAATAGTTTTCCCTGCAGCTGCGGTTTGAGTGATGGACGGCTGAGCCAGTCAGTGCTGGAGGTAGTGTCCATTACTGATTTATATTCTGCCCAGCCCTTCATCTGGTGCTGGTTATTGCAGTCTGTGTGTCTAGTGCTCTTGCCATTGTGTTTCTTGCTATTCTGTGTATTGACTTCTGCTTTGCCCACTGACTATTTGATATACGAATCTGTACCTATGCCGCCATCTTGGTTTTGACCCGGTTTGTTTTACTCCGCTTGTCTGTCTGTATCTGTTGTTTGTCCCTCAGTATCGTTTACCTGTTACCAGTGTGAACACTGACCTATATCTGTATTCCGGTTACCTGTCCGCTCCACCATCCAGCAGCTGCCAGACGAAGTAGGTTTTCCTGTCATCTTGTAGGGTTACTTAGGGACCATCAGATAGGATACCCTACCAGCACTACACCCAACGTATCTTTTTTAGAACAAACAAATAAAACAAAAAAAAAAAAAACACAGAGGAAAGAGAGGAGGAATAAAAAGAAACGGACAAATCCAAGAAAAAAGGAGTCAAGGATGATGTTGCTATAAAAATATTTATCCTCACATAAATTTTCTCATGATGAAATTAAACTCTTGTCAAAGGGACTTAATTTTTGTCCTAACAGTACAACCAAAGATTTTGATCTCTTTGTCGATTTAAGTAGATATGTACAGAAAATGACTTTACAAAGCTATATTACAATGAAAAATTAATCGCAAAATTGATACAATTGATGTTGAGAAAAAGACCACTAAGGACTTTTTATGCGTTAAAAGAAATTGACTTTCAATCTGGATGCATACCACTATGATCAAGGAATTCCTCACTATTAGAACAAAATAACTACCAAAAAATAAACCTACAAAATAACCTCCAATGAACTAAAAGCATTGTTAAAGGTTAAAAAGAAAAAAAGTTTTGTTATAAGGAAAGCGGATAAGTGCGGGGTATTGTCATTCAGGATACAGAATTAAGCTATAACTAGAGATGAGCGAGCACTAAAATGCTCGGGTGCTCGTTATTCGAGACAAACTTTTCCCAATGCTCGAGTGCTCATCTCGAATAACAAAACCCCATTGAAGTCAATGAGAGACTCGAGCATTTTTCAAGGGGACCAAGGGTCTGCACAGGGAAGCTTGGCCAAACACCTGGAAACCTCAGAAAATGATGGAAACACCACGGAAATGGACAGGAAACAGCAGGGGCAGCATGCATGGATGCCTCTGAGGCTGCCTAATCGCACCATTGAGCCAAAATTATGGGCAAAAGCATGGCGATGATAGAGTGACCGAATGAGGCTAGATAGCATCCAATAATTGACCCTGACACTATAGAAGACGTCATGCAGAGGAAGCGGCAGCAGCGGCATGCTAGAGAGTTGGCATGGCGACATACCCCAAATGGACTCAGGCTTCAAACCAATGGGTGGCGGAGATGATGTGTGGAGGTAGCAATGGAGACAACGTGTGGAGGCAGCTATAAAGATAGTGGAATTTGGATAGTGCCTGTATGTGGCAGTCCAAAAAAGTTTTCAAACCAGAGGAGCAGGTAGGTGGTCCTCCAGAAAAATTAAATACATAGAGTACTATAGCTAGAGCCAGTTGGCCCTGGCAAAAAATAGCCATTTTCCTCTGCTTTAGTGTACAAAGAGGAGGAGAAGGAGGAACATGAGGAGGAGGAGTGCATACATTAGGTGAGCTTCTTTCACCTGGTGGAGAATGGAAATCCTGAGAAATCCCCAGCTGCACTGAAAACCCACTCAGACCACACGCTAGCGGCGGGGCAGGCAAGAACCTCCAAGGCGTACAGCGCCAGCTCGTGCCACATCCAGCTTTGAAACCCAGTAGCAGTAGGGAGCTGTGTGATCATTTAGGACGATGGTATGGTCAGCTACGTACTCCCTCACCATCTTTCTGTAAAGATCAGCCCTACTCTGCCGAGACTGGGGACAAGTGACAGTGTCTTGCTGGGGTGACATAAAACTGGCAAAGGCCTTGTAAAGCGTACCCCTGCCAGTGCTGGACAAGCTGCCTGCTCGCCTACTCTCCCTCGCTACTTGTCCAGCAGAAGTATGCCCTCTGCCGCTAGCGCTGTCAGAAGGGAAATACTGTTTCAGCTTGTGCACCAGGGCCTGCTGGCTGGTATTCATGCATTCTCACACTCCTTTCCTCTCCAGGGATGAGAGTGTAAAGATTTTGCTTGTACCGTGGATCCAGGAGCGTGAATACCCAGTAATCGGTGCTGGAATAAATTTTTTGAACGCGAGGGTCACGGGTTAGGCAGCCTAGAATGAAATCTGCCATATGCGCCAGAGTCCCAACGTGCAACAATTCACTCCCCTCACTGGCCTCACTGTCCATTTCCTCTTCCTCCAACTCCTCCAACTCCTCTTCTTCTGCCCATACACGCTGAACAGTAAAGGACTGAGCAATGCTCCCCTCTTCTGTCTCGCCAACATTCTCCTCCTCTTCCTCCTCCTCCTGCTCCACCTCCTCCAATATGCGCTGAGAAACAGATCTGAGGGTGCTTTGGCTATCAACAAGGGAATCTTCTTCCCCCATCTCTTGTGACGAGCGCAAAGCTTCTGACTTCATGCTGACGAGAGAGTTTTTCAACAGGCCAAGCAGCGGGATGGTGAGGCTGATGATGGCGGCATCGCCACTGACCATCTTATCCTGACCTGAGCCAGGCATGGTTGTGTGTGCAACACCGTAACCTGGTGGCGGCTCTGCAACTCGCAGACTGACACATGTGCATGGCCTGGCCCATGTGTTAAATCTCACCAGTTCAGCGGTTCCTCAGACTAACCCCGTCTGTCTGATTTTGCTACACGAAGGTGCGCCGCATCTGTGTCGCGCATTTCAGAAGTCCAGCACAGATGCTGCAAACTCTCAGACATCAGCAGCAACAAAGCCTCCAACGGCCCACTCACTACCTTGTTGCGACGTGCCCACGAGCGTGGATTCAACATTAACCATGTTATCCAGAGTTTACCAGCATCGCCAGGTGATGTAGACTGCCATGATTTTCAACTTCCCCCCAGAACTGGTTAGCCAGGTCAGTCAGCTTCTCAGTCTACAATGAGGAGTGGACGTGGTGTCTGATATCTGTCAGGTGCTGAGTAACTTAAGGTCACACAGATGGTCAGCGGCGATGCCAGCCATCATCAGCCTCACCATCCCGTTGCTTGGGCCTGTTGAAAAACTCTCTGGTCACATGAATTCAGAAGCTTTGCGCTCGTCACAAGAGATGGGGGAAGAAGATTCCCTGTGATAGCCAAAGCACCCTCAGGTCTGTTTCTCAGCGCTTATCGGAGGAGGTATGAGGATGAGGAGTGAAGAGGAGGAAATGTTTGGCGAGACAGAAAGGGAGCATTGCTCAATCCTTCACTGTTCAGCGTGTATGGGCAGAAGAAGAGGAGTTGGAGGAGTCAGCGGAAGAGGAAATGGACAGTCAGCGCATTGAGGTGAGGAAATTCTTGTGCGTTGGGCACTCTGGCGCATATGGCAGATTACATGCTAGGCTGCCTCTCCCGTGACCCTCGCGTTCAATGAATTTATTCCAGCATACTGTAAATGTGAGTGTGAGAATTTCATGAATACCAGCGGCCTAGTGCGGCAAGCTGAACGTATATTCCCTTCTGACCGCTAGCGCAGAGGGCGTCTTCTGTGGACAGTTTGCGAGGGAGTAGCGAGCAGGCAGCTTGTCCACACTGGCAGGGGTAATGCTTTACAAGGCCTTTGCCAGTTTTATGTCACCCCCCAGCAAGACACTGTCCACCTGTTCCCCAGTCTCCGGGCTAGTGGACTGATCTTTACAGAAGATGGTGAGGGTGTACGTAGCCTAACCATACCATCGTCCTAAATGATCACACAGCTCCCCTACAACTACTGGGTTTAAAGCTGACATGTGGCACGACTGGCGCTGTACGCCTTGGATGGTTCGTGCCTGCCCTGCCGTTAGTGTGTTGTCTGAGGCGGGTTTTCAGTGGTCCAGTCGGTGGCATCATCACTGATAAGCGTACACGCCATCGACTGACAGCGCTGACAGGCTGACGCTATCAAGATGAATAAAGCCCTGGATTTCTCAGATTTCAATTCTCACCACGGTGAAGAAGCTCAACCTGATTACATGTATGCACTCCTCTCTCCTCATTTTCCTCCTTCTCCTCCTCTTTTGTACACAAAAGCAGAGGAAAATGGCTATTTTTTGCCAGGCCAAACGGTGCTCTAGCTATAGTACTCTCTATGTATGTAATTTTTCTGGAGGACCACCTACCTTGCTCTCTGGTTTGAAAACCTTTTTTGGACGCCACATACCGGCACTATTCCAAATAATCCGACTAATCTTATAGCATGCCTTGTCCACACGTTGTCTCCCATTGCCTACCACTCCACAAATCAATCTCCATACCTGCTGCTCCAAAAGACGTCCATATAGCTGCCTCTCATACAATCGTTCCCTTAGCAACGACTGTGTGCCGAGCATATTTTGGGATCAGGGTTCATGCTTCACTCACAACTCAATGTTACTTTGTACCCCCCTGCTGTGTTATCCACAAATAATACTGGCAAACTTTTAATCATTTTAATGATGATTATTTCAGCGCTTCTTGCGCATTCTGTTTCCTTTCCCTCACCCCGCCCTAACCCAAAACGTATAAGAACAGTACTTCCTTGACTTATACATAAAGGTTTTTCAAAGTAACGCTTTCTTGCCTCCTAGGCCCATTTTGGGTGGGGAGAGCCGAGAGACAGGGGCTTGGACGGTGAAAGCTAGCCTGGGCAGCATACCGCGCTGCAGCTCTATCCCAATATTAGAGCAGCCTCATAGGGCAAATCCCATGCATACTGCCTCCTGGGCTTTCCTGTCCATTTTCGCCTCCACGCATCTCCACGCGTCCACCAATGTCTCCATGTGCTTAACTCAACTGTCTATACCCCAGTGCTGGAGCACAGAGTAATATGTAGCCATGTACATCGGCCCTTATGACACAGGACGTGTCGGCAGAATTTCAGTGGTTTCATTTCCACAGATACCTAATGGAACTCAGCCATCTTCCCACCCATGCTGGTAGACCTGAGTTTCAATTCATAGCATCGCAATATGGATGCCCCATACGTTCACTCTAATCAATGGGAAGTCGGCTCCATGGCTGCACCTCCCGAGCTTGTGTCAGGTTAATTTTTCGGGTGTTTCACCAGATTCCTTTGAAACTTGGTCACTTATTGGTCGCCACCGGCATCTGTGTTATCGACTAACTACTCCGTTCAACCGATTTTTGTATCACATAGGAACCATTTCAGCGTCTCGTTCTTTGCCACACTACCTCTTATTTCCTTCCTCCTGCCACCGCATTGGGTTGGAAGCCTGAAGTCCATTTGTGGGTATGTCCCGCCATGCCAACCTCTCTAGCATGGCCTGCTGGCTGCCTCTGCCGATAGCGCTTGTCATGACGTCTTCTATAGTGTCAGGGGCAATTATCTGGATGCCTATCTAGCCTCATTCAGTCACCTTATTAATCATCGCCATGGCTTTTGCCCTATTTTGGCTCAATGGTGCGATTAGGCAGCTCTTTCTAGAAGCATCCATTAGCACTGCTGCCCCCTTGCTGCTTTCCTTCGTCCCTTTTTCCTGGTGTTTTTTCCATTATTTTTCTTCTGAGGTTTTCCAGGTGTTTTGGCCAAGCTTCCCTGTGCAGACCTTCTCGGTGTCCCCCCTTGAAAAATGCTCCGAGAGTCTCCTTGTCACTTCAATGGGGTTCGTTATTCCGAGAGGG
This sequence comes from Engystomops pustulosus, assembly GCA_019512145.1. Taxonomy (NCBI): domain Eukaryota; kingdom Metazoa; phylum Chordata; class Amphibia; order Anura; family Leptodactylidae; genus Engystomops; species Engystomops pustulosus. The sequence continues at coordinate 130,340 of WNYA01000180.1, read as the reverse complement.
TGAGCACTCGACATTGGAAAAGTTTTCGCTCTGAATAACGAGCACCCCGAGCATTTTGTGCTCGCTCATCTCTAGTTTAGCTTAATTCTGTACCTGAAGACAATACCCCGCACTTATTCCGCTTTCCTTATAACAAACTTTTTTCTTTTTACACCTTAACAAGCTTTTAGTTGCTTGGAGGTGATTATTGTATTTATTTTTTTTGGTAGTTATTTTTTTTTTTGTTCTAATGTGACGGACATTCCTGATCATAGTGTGTATGCATCCAGGTTAAAGCTTAATTTTTTCTTTTTAACTGGGTGCGACTCATAAAAAGCCCTTAGTGGTCTTTTTTCTCACATCAATTGTATCAATTTTGGCTATTAATTTTTCAATTGTAAATTGCTTTGTAAATGTCATTTTCTGTACATATCTACTTAATCACAAGATAATCAAAATCTTTGGTGTTACTGTTAGGAGCAAAAATTAGATCCCTTTGACCAGAGTTTACTTCATCATGGAAAATTTATGTGCGGATAAATATTTTTATAAGCAACACTCATCCTTGACTCCTTTTTCTTGATTTGTCGGTTTCTTTTTATTTCCTCCTCTCTTTTCCTCTGTGTTTTTTTTTTTTTGTTTTATTTTGTTTGTTCTAAAAAAAGATACGTTGGTTATGTGCTGAGTAGGGTATCCCTAATCTGATGTTCCCTAAGTAACCACAGATGACAGGAAAACCTACTTTCTTCGCGCAGCTGCTGTCTGTGTTGGAGCGGACAGGTGTAACCCCGGATACGATATAGGTCAGTGTTTCACCCCTGGTAACAGGTAAACGCTACTGATGGGACCAAACAACGACATATACAACAGACAAGTCGGTAAAAACAACGCGGGTCACAAATCCACGATGGTCCGCATAGGTACAGATTGTATATCAAATAGTCAGTGGGCAAGCAGAATCAAACCGAATAGCAAGAACAACCAATGGCAAGAGGTCACTAGACAACAACAGACTGCACTAACCAGCACCCAGATGAAGGTCTGGGCAGACATAATAAATCGTATGGACATACGACCTATCAGCACTGACTGGCTCAGCCGTCCATCCACTCAAACCGTCCGCTGCAGGGAAAACTATTACAAAGACACACCCATCTTTCCCAGGATCAGGAAATGGAGCTTTCAATCACGGGCAGCTCTGGTGTGGTTTCTCCAGCAAGAAGCCTGAAACCTGATCCCATCAGTACATTTGGCGAGTTCTGGACGCCCTTTTATGAGGGCCACTGGTACCCTCAACTATGATCTCTTCATGTTCCCATGGCAAAGATCTGGGCCTTTAACAAGATTTTTGCGGGTCTTGTGCCCAAACAGAACATAGGCTGGACACAACGGCATCTAACCTTCGGGTTACTGGACGAAAACCTATAACACACAAGAAAAAATCTGGAACAAAACCATAACGTAGATGAAATGGGGGACTGGTTGGTAGAGTGGGAGTCTTGGGTTCAATTTACAACTCAGCAATAAGCTACGCTGTCCTACCCCAATCTTCCTGAAGTCAGATATAAAATATCCTGGAGGTCTTGCTCAACCCTAACTGTCTGATCGTTCAGACAGTTGTTCCATCCCCAACTTTTTCAGAACATCGATCTCACCAGAACACCACAGATGCAAATGGTCCCCCTGATCAAAAATAACAGACTCACGGTTACCGCCATGCAATTTAAAAACATGTCAATGACTGTGTGGCAAATTCCTTGACATTAGGCATTTCTCTCGCGATACAGAAATGACACATTTTAGATACACGGTCATAAACCAACCCAAATAACTGTCATGCCCCTAAAAAGGTTATCTTGCAATTCTTTGACTACATTTCCATAGATCACATGTGTCCCATGGTTTGAACTGAACAGTTGACTATCAGGGGATTCCACTTGGCATTCCTGAATAGTACAATTTCTACATGCTGCATACATATTCCTCAACATAGTGTGCCATTTAGGCGACACCAATAAATTTCCGGATATCACATTTTCTAGTAGTCAAGTGACGCCAGAATGTTCAGCAATGTAGTACCAGTACATTCTGCTCCATAACCTTACCCAGTGTTTGGGCAGGTACCAATAACTTCTAACTTCCTGCAGGGTTTTGTTTATCATGGACACGTCCAGGGTTTTGTATACCACATAAACTCAAGACTAATGGACTTGTAGTGTTCAGACCCAGATCACAATGGCCTTGTTAGACATCTTATCCCTCACAAGGACAACAACAGGTGACCACATCTGAGGTTTCTGAATAAAAACTGGGCACCTCAAGGACCAACAACAGTGACCATCTGAGTGTTTCTGAAATAACTGGGCACCTAAGTGACCTCCTCGATTGACAGACAGACGCGATGAAATACCGTAGTTCCCATAGTCAGAACATAGGACATTCCTCTTACATAGATTCTCTGCGTTGCTGAGTGACATAACTCCCACTTCAATCTGCATGGGCTTTCCACTTCTTTTGCACGGTTCGACAGTATTTCTAGGTTCTTTAGATAGAGCAGGTTCAGACAGGTGGAAGAAGGTAGAGAAGAAGGATCAGGAAAACACTCACGTTCATGCTACGCTCTCTATGATTTCTGTCTACTCTGACTGCTAGAGTCTGGCCTGTTCTAAGGTCTTAGGCTCAGGATGTCCCACTACAGGTTTTTACTAGCATCAACAGGCCCAATCTAAACTGGTATCTTAAGGCTCTACCCTATTCCACACCACTGAGCTTTGCAAAACTGGTTTTAATCTGGCTCCTCATATAAGACCCCGAGGCTGAAAAGAAAAGGTCTACTGAGGACACCTCTGTGGGCATCAGGGGCTAAAGAAATGCCCATCCTGGCGGCTACCGGCCAGGCATCATACCAGAAGACTAGTGCTAGGGAAATACTAGCTTGCAACTCCCTGACGGGAAAAAAATCTTCTGTCTCCAGCGAAGAGACAAACTTAACCTTGGCTCATACAGCTCTGTACAAGAAAAAATAATTTTTAAAGGCCATTAAGGCCAGGAGTTAAAGGGTGATGGCGCTTCATAACCATTAATTCCAATAAGAATAAACGGGACGAATTCATAAACTGAATGCTAGAAAATTGAAATGGCATGTGTCTGAAACATTTGTGCATAGTACCCGAAAAAATGAGCCCATATCTGCTATAATGCCATACAAATGAATAAATAGACCTTTGTTCTTGGTGTTATAGTGATGATTGGGTTTAACAAAAGATTGCACATTTTGGCATTTATATGCAAAGGATATTCAAAACCAAAGTTTTCTTTTTTTTATTTTGTATACAATTTAATGGATTGTATTTAATCCGAGTTATATTGACATTCGAAAAATGAAAAAATCTCCATAAACTCCCTAAACTCTGTACGATCACCCAAATTTGATAGACAAAGACACAAGCGGGCAGATGTTTTCTTGCCCCCCCTTTTCCTCCATGTGAGTTTTCATCACGCCCACTTTTCCGCCGTGACAGATTTATCAGTATGCTCTGCGCTCCCAATGAAGGTGGCTGCGCGCGGCACCATGCATTCTATGCCAGGGTCTGAATGTATCATAAATATGGTGCTGGCTATAGATTCAAGCACCGCTTACACTTATGGACAGAGACGGGACAGAAATGTTCACCACTCTGGCCCACCCGCATCACGCTCCGTTTCACACACGTGCACTTGGGCGGAGGTGGGCGTACAGGGGGAATTAGGTACACTACCTGGTCCTGCACCAGGAAATTGTGGCTATTTCATGGGCCACAGGAACTATAGAGGGAAAACGGTCAGTACTGTTCCATCAAACCCTGCGCAACCCAACCAAGCTGGCGGGCAGTCCAGACTGGTGAGGTGGTGGCGAAGTTCCCTGTGAAGTCCCTAGGAACCTATCTGACGGGCCCTGAGTGACCCTACACATGACTCAAAACCTCTTCGTCTGGGCAGCTGTCTGTATGGTTGCGGGACAGACTGTACCAGACATACAGACATAGGTCATGTTTCACACTGGGTAACAAAACTGACAACAAGACAGACAGGAAGGTGGGGTTACCATTGGGAGATAAATACTGAGAACCACAACAGATACAGACAACGACAGATGTCAAACACAACCGGTCAAAACCCCAGATGGCATCAAAGGTACAGATTCATAGTAGCAAAATAAGCATGGTCGTGCAAACAAAAGTCATACACAGAATCCAGAGAAACCCAATGGCAAGAGCACTAGATATACAATTACACGATACGATGCAATACCGTGACCATAATGAGGCTGGGCATACTATAAGGCAGTAATGGCACTACCACCTCCAGCCTGACTGGCTCATGCCGTCCATCACCAACTTGCACTGCAGGCAAACGATTACAAAGCCACACCACCCCGCTTTCCCAGACGGAGAAATGCAAGTCTGTCAATCACAGCAGCTCTGGGTGGGTTTTTCCAGCAAGAAGCCTGAACCTGATCCCATCGTACATTTGCTAGTCTAACAGCTATTGGTTGTTTTACTTGCTAAAATACCAGAAACCTTGATGTTGAAAATTACATCCACAACAGCCCAGTAAAAAACGATTTTATTGACTAAGTATATGGAGTCTAAGGGCTTTGGTATCTGGGTGTCACCAGCAATACACATAGGCAAACATGCTTTACTCAAAAAATGTGTTTATTTTTGCCGTACAATTTGTACAAAAATGTGATGTCAAAAAATACAATAACAAATCATGGCTTATAAATTGTTTACTTTCGATTATACCACAGCAATTATTTGTAATTTTTCCGAAGTTTCATCTATTTTTGTTTTTTTAAACATTTAGTTTTTTTTCAGATGTAAACAGTTTTGGGGCCAGGACAATTGAAACGATGAGAGGCCTGTTTTGTGAGCTAAATTTTCTATCCTTATTGAAACCAACGAAAATGTCGTACAGGTTGCATGGCGGGACTCTGGCAGCCTCTATTTCCCTCACAAAAACTTTCTCAAAGACGTCCTTAACATCACCACATTTCTGAACCTCCTCGGCAAACATTTCCTTTGGAATCGGATGATCTCTCTCATCTGCGCGAATTCTGTTTCTAAGGTTAGAGTCAGATTGGGATTTTTTGTTGATCTATACCTAAGATTTCCCTCATATATAACGAAAAACTTACTTTTTGTGTTTATTAAATCTCTCAGTCCATAGAAGTTTCAGAGAAAATTATGGAGAAAATTAGCTGTTGTGAGAACGAGTGACTTTTAAAAATGAAGTTAACATACGTGTGTACTACTAGGTCCCAGAAACCAAGAATCGAGATCACAATTTTGTTGAAAACCAGAACATTATAATGTGAGTAACTTTTAAGATTCTTTGCCTTTACATTGGCTGATGTTTGTACTTATATTAGTTTTCAAATGATCTTGCACTATCAGTCTGCTCTTTCTCTTGTTGTAACTTAATATTTATTTGAATTAGTAGTATCGGAACACAATTAAACATCATTTGAGTGCAATAGTTATTTGTAATTTAAATCAACAAAATCACAAACAAGGTAAAAAATTAGGGACGAATTACCAAAATATGAATAGTAATATGCTATTTTTATTTTAAAAAGAAAACCGAAAAAAGTGTAATGCCATAACATGGTTATTAATGTTATTTAGGTAAGTTATTTTGAGAAATGGAATGTTACAATTCAAAGGAAAAACTAAGGAAAAGAAAAATCCTTCTAGTAAAATCAGAGAACATGTAGGACCCAAAGAATACTATTTTAGGTCCAAGCGTAGATGGCGCCTGCAACAACCACAATAATGGCTTGCCTAGCAACACACACTCACAACCCCTAATCCTGGAAGCAACATCTACCTGAACTTGGCAAAAGCGAAATGCATGTGTTGCACTTTTTTTCACTTCAGAGGGAATTTTTCCCTTATGTGACATGTTAAGGTATAATTTTAAAAATATTCTAATTGTTTTATACCGCCTCATAAAAGGATTTAAAACAGATAAATAGTTTTCTATCTATAGATAATATTGTATTAATTGATATCTAGATTATCTTAGGATGAGTAACATTATATAGACAACGTATAAAGGTGTACTTGGTCTATCCTTTTTTAATAACTAGTACACGTTTTTCACATGGGAGTCCTTGGTCTTGTATTTTCCAGACCTGAATAGGATGAAATTGGCATTGCAGCTGCCGTCAGGGTTTACAGAGCATGAGCCTCCCTGCTATAGTCTTGTAGGCACCCCAATGATTGTTATCACAACCTTTCTAATGGCCTTTTCTCACATATTTTTTTTAAATGACATTTAAAATCTGATTTCAGAAAAAAGCCTTGAATGTTTGCAAACTGCATTTATTTCACTCCTCTCATTCAAACACGAATTTCTCGGTATCTCCCAAGTAAATGACTCATTAATTTTGGAGTTGAATGGTTGTCTGCTTTAAGTTTTTTTACCCAGGACCCCCGACTGACAGTAGAGATCCAATTAAGCATATTGGGATCTGTAGAGAACTCATAAATAATGGAATTAAATTCTTCGGGAACAGTTGAGGGTCTTGAGAGAAAAATCCTCCTTTGCTAACAAATGTCCTTTTTTTAATAAACAAACCATAATAACATAGGATCAGCATTTTTTGTTTTTTAAAGTTTCCTATTTTTCCTCCTTTCCTTCCACAGTGCCACAACTTTTTTCAAAAATTGGAGGCAAAATGCGGAAAATGTGTTACAGACTTTAGGTGTCTATTTTCCATTAGGTGTTCATCGCCGGTAATACAGTTTTTTATATTTTAGTAGATCAGACATACTTGGGATGCACTCAAAATACATTCATATTTTTTAAAAACTATATATTTATTATCATACTTTCTCGGCTTCTATATTAGAATTTGTCTCAGCCACTGTATATATAGAATACTAAGGAGGTTACCCGAGATAGAGAGGAGAGGCGGAGAGAAAGGGTACTTTTATAGACTCCCAACTGTCACTGTGCCTGATGATGACAGGAGGCGGTGCGACCATTATTCACCTCGACGGCACCTAAGAGTTAACGCATGGATCGGTGCCATCACCGACGCCTCAGTGTAATACACCTGCCAGATGAGAAGGCAAATGGAGAAGGATCCCTACTCCCCTTCATATATTTACAATGGGTGGTCATGAAGAGGTTAAAGGATGCACAGAGTGTGGAGTTGGTGAAGTGTTGAAAGAGTCCTGTTTATTAAACTATATTCAAACATGCTTAGAAAGTATAATTAATAAGTTCATCATTCTAACTCAACCTTTGTGGCTTTCTATATACCAATACCCAATTGGTTAACTTGTACACGTGTCCCAATCAAACAGAGTTTAAAAATAAACCTGTTCTCAGTAATTTAAAATACTAAGACAATCATGATTCTCTTACCCTCTGCATGACGCTTAATTAATGGCTTTCTTCCGTTTCTATCGCACAGTAAACCTTAGATGGGAGCAAGAAGCACATAGTTTGATTGAAAGAAAATAGCCATGTATTAACAAAAAATCTTATTACTATTCAACTCTCCACTCCTCTTCACCTGGGGGTCATGATCATTTAGTACTCAACTTATAATTAGTCAGTCATGGACGCTTGGACACAGTTCCGGCACTCTGGCTGCTACCTAATGCAAGGGTTTTTACCCCCCTTGGAAATTTATCAAGTGTACTACGTCTATTTGCCCCGTTGTTGAAATTCATTAGTCCCTCAAAGGAAAAAGTTGAAATTTTCCATAGTAGTCACTTTTACCCCTATGTTTTTAAGCCTAAGGATAAAGAATGAAGAACCCCCAAATGTGTAAGAAACTATTCTTCTCCTGAGTTTAGATTACTCCACTGTGCATATAAAATGTTTTTAGGCGCACAGTGTTGAAAGGAATGTGCCGATACGAATTTTACTAGAAATTCTTTACATTTGTCAGGATGTCCATTGAACCAGCCCTAGCAGTAAAAACAGAGGAGAACCTGAAAAGACCCTCATTTTTGATGTACACCCCTAGGAGAATTTAGCAAGGTATACATATGCGGTTGTAGTGCATACATGGTAAATGAGCATTTTGAACATATACAATGGTTTCCAAATATATGAGCATGTTTGGTACATGAAGCCTTTTTCCTAGTGACAAAGACCCTACATGGTAATCCTAAACACTACCAGAAAATCAACAGGGCTGCCGGAATTGATTAGCCACTTGGAATCTAAGAATATTAACCCAGACCAGCCTTTTTGCGTTATCACTCCACCTCAAATCTATATTTTCCATGGTCTGAGCTGTCTGAGATTCAACATTTCACTTCACTTCGAGTGATTGTATTAATTTCCATGCCATTACTGGGAAGCGGGAAAAAAATCTAATGCCAGTGGAAATGATGAAACCAACACATTTGCGTCTTCCCGCCTTTCTTGTAGCTTGGTTTGTACAGCTTTCCTGTGCGCGGCCCATGACCATGTCTACTGATTCATTGGGGTCAATACATCATGGGATACCCAAATTTGTGAGAGTTTATAATGTTTTCATACATTACAAAAATGAAAACCTCCTGTAACAGAAAAAAAATTCTTCATTTTACAGTGTTCTTGCTGACCTAAAAAAAAGAAAACTTTTGCATACTTTTATGTACAAGCTGGGGTGTGTCATTTTTTGGACTTCTGAGGACGTTTTCAACGCTTTTATTTTTAGGACTGTGCGACCTTTGATCACTTTTTCATAGAATTTTTTCTTTTTCACAAATGGCAATAAAAAATCAATTTGCGACTTCGGGCGCTACTTTTCGCCTACGGGTTAAAACGCAGTGAAAACGGTTATTAATTTGATAGATGTCGGGGCATTTTTTGGACGGCGGCGTAACCTATGTGTTTAGGATTTTTACTGTTTATTTATATTATATCAGTTCTAGGGAAAGGGGGTGTAATTGAATTTTTAATGTTTTTTTTAATAATTTTTTTTTTTTTAACCTTTTTTTATTTTTTTTTTTTTAACTATTGTTCAGTACTCTCCTAGGACTTTAACCCTAGTTGTCGATTGATCCTATCATATACTCAATACTACAGTATGGGCATGTATATGGGGATTTTGCATCCCTCTATTACAATGTGCAGATCGCACATGTAATAGATAGCCGCGATCTGATAGCCGCTCGATACTTATGTGATCCGAGCCTGTCATGACAACGGACGCCGCCTCCTCGGTGACGTCACATGGCTGGCATCCAAAGGGTTAACACCCGGATCGGTCACGATCGCGTGTTTAGCAACGGGCATTTGCCTTCAGTCATGAAGCAAATGCCCGTGATATGAAGAGGGCTCAGCCCGTGAGCCCTCTTCATACTCCCCCCATGCTGCATGCAATGACCGTAAGGTACGTCTTGCTGCTTAATAAATAATAAAGAACTTGATCTTATTTGGCATTTGGATGCTTATTTGATGTAGACAATGCACTTAAAAAAAAAATTATTTCAGTGGGTCTTTAGCTTATTGATGAGATATAATTAACTGTAATGTGTGGAGAAAAATAAAATAATCTTTTCTTGTTTCGGATTTTTAGCATTTTTGGGGGGAAGTGTTCATTGTAGCATAAAAATAATATATTGGGGCTTATTTACTAAGGGTAAACTTACGGATTTAACTGTGGATTGTGTTACATGCGATCGGATTGTGTTGCAGCTGCGCTGGCTTTCATACGACAGAAATGGGGGGGTATCAGATGATCCAACTGATTCAGACTGAGCGCGGGATTTAAGATTCAATTTGTGTCGCAACAAAACGAAGTTACATACACCAGGAAGAAGAAGGTGAACTCGGCGGACCTGAGTGGGGAAGTGACACCTTCGGGGATACCGGGCACATCCACCGATTGTATGAAACGCGGCAGATGTGCATTCCGTCGACAAAAGCACTTTGGGGATCGAGCAGGACGGGTAAGTAAATGTGCCTCATTATCTTTATTCTACGGATCACTATATACAGTGATACCTCATTTGTATAGTTTTATTTATGTTTGTCCAATTTGACTGAAGAAAAATTTGCAATTGTTTTAGTATGGCCTTTTTTGCAGCTTTAATATTTTTTTGGTTGACAGAGGTGATTGTGGCTATGATTTTATGTAACCAAGTTTGCTCTTTTTCTTTCAGTGTCCCCAGTTTTGATCTTGTATTGAATGTTGATAACAAATCATAACAATGTTTTGGATATTGGTTATACAGCATTCACCAAGCAAGTCCAATTATGAGTATGATTTATTGTACAGATTACAGATGGGCGAATTTTTCAAAAATTCGATTTGACCCGTATCGAATCATGGCGAATCACATTAAAAAACAGGTATTTCCTGCTGCAGAGAGCCTGTAGGGGTTGTAGAACATTGTTGCCAGTGCTCACAATATGCCCCAAGGCAGCATGGTTGGTCGTTCAAACAATGCTGTGTTTTATATGACACCGCCATGAACACCCCGCTCTTAGAATTCGCACTCTTCATGTTCCTGGCACTTACAGGGGCACACTTCACCAAACTAGACTGAAGCGAATGCAGTCCGGTTGACAAGTAAGTCTGTGCACAAGCTCGAAAAGGACTGAGCAGGCCAAGATCCCCTAACAACTTCAAAGAGTTGTAACTCTTTTTACCTGACAAATCCGACACATTCCATAATTACGACCAGACCGTTCTGTTAAAACGCTGATAACATGGTAAAAAGAACCCCCAAAAGAGTGGAGATGTGTCCAGTAATTTTCATTGACTAACATATACATGAAAACGGAAAAACACAGCCAAGAGATGTAACACCTTATTAACAAACAGGAATGGGCAGTAGATGCTGGTACAAACACAACCGTGAAGTAATCGTATCTGAGTGGTGGAGCTGCGGTGCAGGCCCTGACAGTCCAGTAACTGAATTGTCCGGATTTAATGGAGTGTTTTGAAAGAGGAGAAAAATCACAGGGATAGAACCGCGCTGCTTCAATATTCGTATTTTAATTCAAGAGTAAGGGTGGACCCGCGTTCGAAGCGGAATGCTCCTTCACAGGTCCGTACATACAGTTCTACTAAAGAGGATACAAGGTCTGCTAGAAGTATACCCAATAATAAAAGAGGAATCATTAAAAAAACATATGTAAAGATTATGAAATACTTAATAAAAAAGAAAACAAAAGGAAAACGAGAGTTGCACTTCAATAGGCAAGAGTTATAGACATATATATAATAAGAGTAGCATTAGATAGGTTACAACGGAAAAAAGTCATAAAGAGTATCATAACAATTTTGGGGTCGAATTAAAACGTTGCTTAGTCCTATATATAAATAAAGAAAAGTCATACAACCAAACAAATCAAAAGTGCAATTTTTACATAATGAAAGTGAGTGGTAGTTGTAATTGAATTTATATAAATGGGTGGATTCCTATCAATCGTCCCTACCCTATTTTTCTCCCAGGAGAATGATGGTCCTAGATGTGGGGGAGAAGGGTCCCAATAGACTCCTACGAGTAAAGTAAAAAATGGGGGAGAGGGTGATCAATAGCTCTGCAGGGTAAGTGTGTGATTAATTAAAAAGAGGTACCTTAGTATAGCTGGGGTCGGACCAAATCAAAGGGATGAAATTCCCAGCCAGAGATCAGTCTGCGCCGTGATGCCCTGTAATAGCTCTTAATAGACCTGGCAGTATATGACCAGCCCCAGGGTCACACTCTGTCCCAGGCTCCACCAAGTTAACCCAATGTGCCGTCAGCGATATATAGTGGCCCTTGCCCGGCAGCACTCGTCCACGTTTCCGTGGCCAGGTGGACCTTGTCAGAAACAACGTTGGTCAGGGCACGGATGATGTTGTCTGACACGTGCTGGTGCAGGGCTGGGACGGCACATCGGGAAATGTAGTGGCGGCTGGGGACCGAATACCGAGGGGCGGCCGCCGCCATGAGTTTGTGAAAGGCCTCGGTCTCTACCAACCTATAGGGCAGCATCTCCAGGCTAAGTAGTTTGGAGATGTGGACGTTGAGGGCTTGGGCGTGTGGGTGGGTTGCACTGTACTTCCTCTTGCGCTCCATAGTCTGGGGTATGGAGAGCTGAACGCTGTGCATGGAGACATTGGTGGATGCTGTGGAGGATCGTGGAGGCGAAGGTGTGGCTTTCGCACGGGAGGTGTTTGGGCCGGGGTCCTGGGCAGGGGGCTGACTAGCAGAGGCAGCAGGTGACACAGGGGAAGGAGCAGTGGTGTGCCCGGCCGGAGGTGAACGGCCTTGGTTCCATTGAGTGGGGTGTTTAGCATTCATATGCCTGCGCATACTGATGGTGGTTAAGCTGGTAGTGGTGGAACCCCTGCTGATCCTGGTGTGACACAGGTTGCACACCACATTCCGTCGGTCATCCGGTGTTTCTTTAAAGAACCTCCAGACTTCCAAAAATCTAGCCCTCACCACGGGAGCTTCACTACGTGAAACATTTGGCGCTGATGCACCAGCTCTGGCCCTGCCTCTCCGTCTGGCCCCACCACTGCCTCTTCCAACATGTTCTCATTGAGGACTCGCCTCCGTCTCAGAAGCACTGGGTCTGTCACCTCATCATCCTCCGATCCCTCAGTCTGCTCCCCCTTAGGACTTCCTGCCCTGACAACAAGACTTCACGTCTGACAACCGTGTCTCCTCATCGTCCGACATCTCTTTACACAATTCTTCCACTACGTCAACAATGTCATCATCACCCACAGACTGCGACCGGTGGAAAACCTGGGCATTGGAAAAGAGCTCAGCAGCAACCGGACAAGTGGTTTGTGACTCTGGAAAGGCTCCAGAAAACAGTTCCTCAGAGTATGCCGGTTCAAATGCCAAATTTTGCTGGGAGGGGGCAGACTGGGGGGAAGGAGGCTGAGGTGGAGGAGCTGGAGGAGTGCTGATTTCGGTGACATGGGTGGACTGCGTGGAAGACTGACTGGTGGACAAATGGCTAAAAGCATTGTCCGCAATCCACGACATCACCTGTTCGCACTGTTCTGGCCTCAACAGTGCTCTACCACGAGTCCCAGTAACTTTAGACAAGAACTTAGGGAGTGTAGCTCTGCGGCGTCCCCCTGCTCCCTCATCAGCAGGTGGTGCCTCACCCCACCCAGGACCACGGCCTCTGACCCCTGCAGTAGTTGGACGCCTACGCCCACGCCCTCGTCCTCTACCCCTAGCCCTCGGGTTCAACATTTTCAAAATTAAAGTGTAAACTGTTTTGTGGGTTTTTTTGTGTTTCTTTGCATTTTTGTTTTTTTAACAAAACGATGCTATCCTATTGCTATGGCTAGTTTCTAACCTACACTGACAGCACACAACAGGATTTTGTGCTGTGCCTGATTTCTTTTTTTTTTTTTTTCAAAACTAAAAGTTAAGAAAAAGCAGACTGTGCCTAATTCAATCAAACCCCTAATAAATTGTCCCACTTAGGTGTTTGAGATGGATATGTGTGTCAGTAAGAGCTAAACAGAACGTCCGCAAGTCTCCCTGCAAATTCGGCACAATATGGTACTAGCTGCACTACTAGTGCCAGCAAGGCCAGCCACAAGCAAATCAACCAAAAATAAAATATATAACCCTATTGTAGCCCTAAGAAGGCCTGTTGGGTTCTCATATGGCTAGTTTCTAGCCTACACTGACAGCACACAACTGGATTTTGTGCTGTGCCTGATGACTTTGAGTTATAAAAAAAAAGAAAAGTAAAAAAAAAAAGAAAAAGCAGACTGTGCCTAATTCAATCAAACATCTAATAAATTGTCCCACTTAGGTGTTTGAGATGGATATTTGTGTCACTAAGAGCTAAATATAACGTTCGCAAGTCTCCCTGCAAATTCGTCACAATAGTAGCTGCACTACTAGTGCCAGCAAGGCCAGCCACAAGCAAATCAACAAAATATATATATATAACGCTATTGTAGACCTAAGAAAGCCGGTTGGGTTCTTGTATGCCTAGTTTCTAACCTACACTGACAGTACACAATTGGATTTTAAGTCACTTTAAGTTTTGAAAAAAAAAAAAAAAATTGTCAGACTGTGCCTAATTCAATCAAACCCCTAATAAATTGTCCCACTTAGGTGTTTGAGATGGATATGTGTGTCACTAAGAGCTAAATAGAACGTTCCCAAGTCTCCCTGCAAATTTGTCACAATATGGTACTAGCTGCACTACTAGTGCCAGCAAGGACAGCCACAAGCAAATCAACAAAATATATATACAACGCTATTGTAGCCCTAAGAAAGCCGGTTGGATTCTTGTATGCCTAGTTTATAACCTACAACTGGATTTTAAGTCACTTTAAGTTTAAATGAAAAAAAAAAATCGTCAGACTGTGCCTAATTCAATCAAACCCCTAATAAATTGTCCCACTTAGGTGTTTGAGATGGATATGTTTGTCACTAAGAGCTAAATAGAACGTTCGCAAGTCTCCCTGCAAATTCGTCACAATATCGTACTAGCTGCACTACTAGTGCCAGCAAGCCCAGCCACAAGCAAACAAAAAAATATATATATAACGCTATTCTAGCCCTAACAAGGGCTGTTGGGTTCTTGTAGACTCACTCCTGCCTAACAGTAAGCTAATATAACACCCTAACGCTATTCCTGCAGCAGCAGCAGCTCTTTCTCTAAAGGCATCCAGACAGAGAATGATACGAGCAGCACGGGCAGGGGCTAGTCTATTCCAGGGTCACCTGATCAGGCCAGCCAACCACTGCTATCGACGTGTAAGGGTACCACGTCATGCTGGGTGGAGTGCAGAGTCTCCTGGCTTGTGATTGGCTCTGTTTCTGGCCGCCAAAAATCAAAACGGCAGGAGATGCCATTTTCTCGAGCTGGCGAAGTATTCGTCCGAGCAACAAGCAGTTACGAGTACGCTAATGTTCGAACGAGTATCAAGCTCGGACGAGTGTGTTCGCTCATCTCTAGCTATAACCTATTCATGAACACTTATTAAGCTATAACCATCTCATCAAACATGCGCCGTAAATAGGAGTCCTCAACAAACAGGAACCTTATACCATCTTTATAAGATTCATAAAGATGAAAGCAACCCACCGGGATGCCCAACTATAGCGGGGATTGGATCTCTCACCATTGCCTTTTCCCACTATGTGGATTTATTCATACAGGACATTTTCAAAAAATTACTATCATGTCTTCGAGATTCTAGTTCCCTTATTCAAGACCTCCAGAACCTCACAGTGGAAACAGGATACCATTTTTTGACCCTTGATGTCTCTGCACTTCACTCCAACATCCTGCATTCACTGGGGATTAATGCTACAAAATGGCACCTTCAGAACCAAACAGATATGGGGGATGAACAAATAAAGTAAATCACGGATAGTATCCTTATCATACTAGAACATAATGGGGCTCATTTACTAAGGGGCCGAATCGCTGGGCTTCCTGAATATTACCATTTTGCGACGTTTTTCCCTGAATTGCCCCGGGTTTTTGGCGCACGCGATCGGATTGCGTCGCATCGGCGCCGGCTTTCACGCAACGGAAATCGGGGGCGTGGCCGTCGGAAAAAAACGACGGATTCGGAAAAACCACGGTATTTAAAAAAGAATTTTTGTCGCTTGACACACACTTACATGCACTGGGAATAAGAAGGTGAACTCCGGTGGACCTCGGCGATAACCGACGATAACACGGCAGCCACGAATCCACGTCGGACAACGTGCCACGGGATCGCGAATGGACTGGGTACATAAATGTGCACCAATGTGTTTGAATTTCAAGGCCAAATATATCAGCAAATATGCGAAACAGCACTGGGGACTCGAGCTACGCAAATCTGTTCATGGGGTGGTTTGAGTCCTACTATATTTATGCTTCCCCTTTTTGATCTAAATTCAAGGGATATTGGAGATTCATCGATAACTTGTTTTTTTTCTGGCATGGGAACTAAATTGAAGCCCAAGCTACCTTAAGAGCAATGACTGGGGTCTTAAATTCACTTCAAATTTCAACTCTAAATCGGTTATATTTTTAGACCTAGAAATCTTTAGAGGAGATTACAATCAGATAAATACCAAGTCACATTTTTAAAAAGTTGATGGAAAGTTATCTAAACTACAAAAGTGTCACAGAATAAACCGATGTCAATTGCCGTTTCGAATTTTAAACAATTTTTCACTGAGCAAAACTGGTTATATGGATAAAACTTAGCTTTTATTGTAGCGTCTAAAACTAAATTGGAAGGGACAAAACCAATTTAAAATTCAGCCAAAGTCACATACTTCTCTTGACCTGGCTCTACAGAGTTAGTGGAATCCACGCTAGGTGTAGAACAATACCTTTCTTTTCAATATAACAGAGTTGATAATACAACCAACCACTGTGCTAGACTTCCACTGCTCCTAGGAATGTGTTTGGTTAGGCAGAGAACATAAACAATGTGCATACATTCAGCCCCAATGCTGGCGAGTGCTGGGTTGGGAGTGTCAACTGTAATGTTAGTCTTGTCTGGTTACAAAACCAACACTGGGTGAATAGATAAGCTCGATTCCCTGTATCACCACTAGATGTCAGTCAGTGGTATGCACATTGTTTACATTGTTACATTCCTAGGAGCAGTGGAAGTCTAGCACAGTGGTTGGTTGTATTATCAACTCTGTTATATTGAAAATAAAGGTGTTGTCTCTATATTGTTCTACACCTAGCATGGATTCCACTAACTCTGTAGAGCCAGGTCAAGAGAAGTATGTGACTTTTGCTGAATTTTAAATTGGTTTTGTCCCTTCCAATTTTGTTTTAGACGCCACAATAAAAGCTAAGTTTTATCCATACAACCCGTTTTGCTCAGTGAAAAAATGAATTACAAGTGCACTTTACAAAAAATGGTTAAATAATATAGCCAACAGCCAGTTTCGTATAATCAGAAGGAATTGTACTTCCTTGACTGGCTACAAGAAACAAGCTGAAATTATTCAAAATAGGTTTTTGGAGAAGGGTTACCGTAAATCAGCATTGGAAAAAAACCTATTGACTATACAAAATGAATGCTTACTTACTAAACAATCATCTCTAAAAAATATAAATTAAAAATATACCCATAATTGTATATCTACTTATTACAGAGGGAACCGTGCAATCAGAGAATCACTGCAAAAAAATTGTAATTCCTCTTATCACGTACAGCAAATTAAAAACCCTTGAGAAAAAGGGACTTGAGGAACAAATCCCAAAAGGTGCTTATAAATGCAAACATAAAAAATGTTTGTATTGTACGGAAACATAATAAAAGTACATATTTCTCCTCAAATATCACAAATAGAGATGGGTGAATTTGTTAAAATTTGGTTCGTCCAGGAGCCCACCGAGAGGGAACAATGATATAGTGTGGAAGTGACGTCAGAAGCAGCAGGAGCCCACAGAGTGGCACAATGATATAGTGTGGAGGTGGCGTCAGCAGCAGCAGGAGCCCACCGAGTAGCACAATGATATAGTGTGGAGGTGGCGTCAGCAGCAGTAGGAGCCCACAGAGTGGCACAATGATATAGTTTGGATGTGGCATCAGCAGCAACAGGAGCCCAAAAAATGGCACAATGATATAGTGTGGAGGTGGCGGACAATTCCAATCTCTGGTATAGATGCTAGGAGGTGATGGAGCAACTGACAGCAGATGTGTGGAGTCAGGCGGGTGGCAGCATCAGAATAGTGGCTGAGGCAGGTAGTTACAACCCAGACTCATTTCTCAGCGTTTGGAGGAGGCATGATATTATCTGATATTATCTGATGCATTGGTAAATTGAAATCCTGGCCGATCCAAGTCTGATTCATCTTGACAAAGGTCAGTCTCTCCATATTACAGGTGGACAAGCGGGTTCTCCTTGGAGTAACGATGGCCCCCGCCTTACTGAACACCTGCTATGATGCCACACTACTGGCTGGGCAGGACAGTTTCTCTACTGCAAACTCCACAAGTTGCGGTCATGCATCAAGTTGGCTGCCCAGTAGTCCATTAAGTCCTGAAGTGGTAAAGTGCTGTCAAGTAGGCCACCATCTGCTGGCGCAGGATCTGCTCCATGTCCTGCTGCTGCTGCTGGTGGTGGCTACCCTCCTCACTAGGCGGGTAAAGGAAGTTGCTCATTAAGGAATCCAGACTTAAACTGCTGCTGATGGAGGTGCTACCGCTCCTACCCCCTAGATCCCCACAGCAGCCATGGCAGTAGAACATGAGCGATGACTGCCAGAAATACCTCGGTCAGACCTGACAGAGGATGGACAATGGTGCACATAGGCAGTGGCCAACAATGTGCACAGTATTTCTCTATAGTATGCCAGTTGGTCCTCTCTCTCAGCAACTTTAAAAAAGTCACCAATTTTTGACTGGTAACAAGTGTCCAAGAGGGTGGAGAGCCAAAAGTGATCCCTATGCCGGATGTTGACTTTTCGGCTAGTTAGGCAAAGCAGCATGCTCCGGGCCATCTGTGCAAGTGACTCTGAGGGACTCCCGGCCTCCATCTCCACTGTATACTGCCACAATGCTTCTGGATCATCTGCCTCGTCTACTACCTCGTCCGGATGCTCCTGCTCCTCCTTTCTTGTCACCTGAGTGGAAAAATCACGGATTTCACCAGAATCTGCTTGTAGTCTCCACTTCTCCAGTGCCCTGACCAGACAGATTTTGCAGCATCTGTTCCAGGACATGAAGCAGTGGAATGACGTTATTCATCCCGCAGTCCTGGTGACTGACAAACAACATGGACTCTTCAAAGGGCCTGAGCAAATGGCAGGTGTCACGCATGATTTGCCTGTGACTGACATCATAGTTACACTGGGGAGTACTCCGTTCCGCTTGCATCATCAAAAAATCATTAATGGCTTTTCTCTGTTCATACAGGCTGTCTAACATATGGAGGCTGGAATTCCAAAGGGTGGAAACATAGACTATTTTGGGGTAGTCAGTTCTGAAGCTGCAACTCGAGGAGGGTGTGCTTGACTGTGTAAGAATGACTTAAGTGCATGCACAGTTTCCTGGCCATTTTTAGAATGTCTTGTAGATAGGTGGAAGACTTGAGGAATTTATTGACAACAGATTGAACACGTGCGCCATGCAGGGCACATGGGCCATCCCTCCTCGGTGCAGCACGGACACCATGTTCCTCCCATTGTCTGTCACCATGGTTCCGATTTTTAGTTGTCGTGGAGAAAGCCACACATTGATTTCTTGTTGAATGATGCGGAGCAGTTCCTCCCCTGTGTGACTTCATTCGCCCAGGCAAACCAGGAGTAGAACTGCGTGACACGGCTGTGCCCTGCACATGTGGTATGATGAAGCAGCACTTTTGGAGGCTGAGGTGGTGGTGAAGAAGGAGGAGGCGGACACTGGCGCAGTAGCAGCAGTTTCACAACGTGGAGGAGAAAGCTGCATCTCTTGTACAAGTTGTTGGTGTGGCTGGGAGGGAACCACATTCACCCAGTGGGCCGTAAAGGACATGTACTTTGCCTGACCAGCTCCACACGTCCGCGCTGCTGTGCACCTTGGAAGCAACTGATAAGCTTGAAGTCTGGCCCACCTTCTGTTGTGCTTATTGGTGTAGGGCTGGCAGTGCCTTTTTGGGCAAAAAATTGTGGCTTGGAACTCTCCACCTCGGTTCGGCACAAGCCATCAGTACTCTGAAGGGTGCAGAGTCCTCGACTTAGAAAGTGAGGGACTGCAGGACCTACAACTTGGACAAGAGCACAGTCAGCTTCTGCACCTTAGGATGGCTAGATCCATGCATAGCGAGGAGCAGGAGCATCTGGACTGGGAGATGACGTCAAAGAAAAAAACTCCCTTCGGCAGAGTTGCTGGAGCCTTAACTAGCTGAAATGGGATGTGTTCCACTAGGTTCTGCTGCTGCTGTTGCTGAGGTGGCAGGATGGACCTCCACCTCTGTTCCACGTTTCTCCCAGGCCATTAGATGGTGACGCTGGGCAGTGGTGCCAACGTTAGCTCCCTGGCCACGCTTCACTTTCTACATATACACACACTCGGCTCCTCTGGTGTCTTAACAAAAACTGCCACATCGCCGAGGTAGTGATTTTATTGCCAACACTCTGCGCTGAATGACTACTAACGCCAATGCTTCGCTGAGCCCATGTACCTGGACCTCTGAAGCGGGATTTGTACTCCGCGGCCATTTGACTCCCATGATCACACTGACGCCACCCTGCTGACTCACGGCCACATTAGCGACTTGCTGCCTGCTCCGCAAGCTGACACTCTTTGCCTGACAATGATAAATCCCTTGCTATACCCGACTCCCGAGTGCGATGCTCAATTTCCCTGTCACTGCTACTCTCAACGGTGTCAGTATGCACAGCCTGCCTACTGCATGAAGCAGAGGATGTCTGCCCCATCTTTTCACTGCCAAGCTGTTGCTGACTGTCCTCAAACATTTCGTAATCGCTTAATAGTGGCGCGGAGCCCAGACCATCTAGTAGCTCTCTGGCTGAGGGAGATTAGCAGGACAGAGGCTGGTTGAGGACAGGTGAAGGCCACTGACCTGCTCCTGGGCCATGCCAACTAATTAACAATAATTGGAAAAAAGAGGTCAAAACAGTTGCCTATTAAATGACGGCGCAAAGAGGGGAGGAAAGGAATGGGGGTCCAATATTCCTTATGGTCAGAATAGTCTATAGGTTTTCCCTCTGCATCCACATCATTCAGGGATTAAATGTCTATGTCGATGTGGGGGCATATCCAATAAGCAGTACCTTAAGTCAGGTGAAAGATGAGATGGAAAGGTAGGATCATCGGGTTCTCCGTGTATCCCTTTCTGTGCGGCGTTCTCGTAAATCCCGTTGTTCCACTTACGGTGTGCAGCGGGCGGCTGTGTAGACTTCTTATTCCTCCGACTGGGAACTCAGTCACAGCACTTTTTGTGGAGAGAGATACAAGAACAATAGCGCAACACAGCTCCTATTTAAAAAAGGTATTTTTAATAATGTACTCACAAAAACTTCGTTAAAAACAGGCCTTAAGAGTAATCTTTTATGCACGTTCAGCGTTGTCTACCCGACTCGAGTTTCGCCAATAGCGGCTTCTTCCGGGGCTGGCCGCCGTGCATGCATCGTGGTTTTTTATAGCCACATATGCAACGTGCTTAGTTTAGAAGAAAGAACATATATTGCTATATGCTCTATACATAAATGAATAACATCTGCAGGATATATTATTAAAGTGTCGGTGCAAGATGCAATGATATAGTATATACAAAAATCCAAATACAGAACATGGTAAAAACACATATTCAAACGCATAATGTCTAAAAGACCGTACATATATTAATGGGTAATTAAAGAAAACACTTAATTTCGAAATCTGCATTTAAGCCATGTGGTAATAGTGTTTTTAACTGAAAAATCCAAAAGGATTCTCGCTGGTTAATCTTCATTTCTACATCCTCTCCTCTCCAATGGGGAGATATGTGTTCTATGGCCATAAAAGAGATGCCTTTAGTTTTCTATCATGGAATTTCGCAAAGTGTGCGGATAAGGAATGATCGATTTTTCCTTTTTTAATATTTCTGAGATGTTCTCCTATTCGAGTTTTTAGTTTCCTTACTGTTCTTCCAATGTATTTTAAACCGCACGGGCATATAATCATATAGATGACCCTAGTTGAATCGCAATTGGTGAAATGTTTTATATTGAACACTTTTTTATTATCAGAAGATGAAAATTGATGTGTACCTCCTGTGTTTATTTTGCCTATACTTTGCCTATACTTTGCCTATACTTTTATTTTGCCTACACAGCCGCCCGCTGCACACCGTAAGTGGAACAACGGGATTTACGAGAACGCCGCACAGAAAGCGATACACGGAGAACCCGATGATCCTACCTTTCCATCTCATCTTTCACTTGACTTAAGGTACTGCTTATTGGATATGCCCCCACATCAACATAGACATTTAATCCCTGAATGACGTGGATGCAGAGGGAAAACCTATAGATTATTCATGCCAACTAATTGTTGTATCTGACGAATCCATGGACTCTTGGCTGCAGTTGTCAGATGTTATATTTGAGGAATTGGGTGACCTAGTCAACCAATCAATAACCTTTGGGTTGTTGATCAAGACACTGACGCTAGATGACAACGGCAGTTCTGGCCTCACAGAGACACCCCCTGCTGCGATGTCCCCTAACTGTGCTGCGACCTCTGCCTGCACCACCTGCCACCTTTCTGGCTGACATAGTGGTTAATCAACTACGTGGATTTGACACTTTTCTGTTGCTCTCAACTTTAGCAACAAAAAAGTATTGGAATTTGTGTTACACAGACACCCTACAATGTTCACTCTGTAATTGGAGAGAAAATCACTCTATATAGTATGTGGATTTGACACTTAATCTTGCTCTTAACTTTAGCAACAAAAAGTATTGGAATTTGCGTTATACAGATCCCCCAAAATGTATTCCCTGGGATTGGAGCAGAAATGACTACAGAAGGTGTTTGGATTTTACACTGATTTCTTCCTCTTCACTTCAGAAACAAAAAAGAACTGCTATTTGGAGTATACAGATTCCCGAAAATGGACACCCTGGGATTGGAGCAGAAATCACTAGAGAAAGTATGTGGATTTCACACTGATTTCTTCCTATTCACTTTAGAAACAAAAAAGAACAGCTATTTGGGGTATCAGATCCCCCAAAATGGACACTCTGGGATTGGAGCAGAAATCACTACATAAAGTATGTGGATTTCACACTGATTTCTTCCTATTCACTTTAGCAAGAAAAAGATGTCACGGTTCGTAGGGACGAACCGTCAGAGAGTCAATGTGGGAAGAGTCTGTGGACTCCCTGGAACACGCGGTTAATGATGGTACTAGACGCAACCTGGGACCGGAATCTCAGTGGCCCCTGGTCTTCACCAGAACCTGCAACAAAGCGGAATGGTCTTTCTGCGGCAGGAAGCCACCAGGTCGTTCCACGGGTGCGACTAGGCCCACGATGGCAGCCAAGGCAGGACCTCGGGTAGGCAGGACCTCGGGATGGCCATGTGGACACAGGACCGCCACAGGAGTACAGGACCGCCACAGAAACACAGGATCTTCACAGAAACACATGACCACCACAGGAGCACAGGACCACCACAGGAACACAGGACCACCACAGGAATGCCACAGGAGCATGGGAATATCACAGGAACACAGGACCACGGGAATACCACAGGAACACAGGAAACACGGAGGTGTCTGGAAACGCTCAGGAGGCTTTCACTTCAGTGGAAGGACTTGAAGATCCGGCAGGGGATGCTGGGAGTTGCCGGATTATGTAGCAGAGCCGGGAATGCCAGCGTCAAATAGGAGGATGCTGGCCTTTTAAGTTCCTGGAGAGTCGGCGCACAAGTGGCCTAGCCAGGAAGCGGGACTGCGGCGGAATCTGGAGCCAGGAGAGGTGAGCCTCCTCCTCTGCTTCCTCCACTTCCTTCAATTCTTATTGGTGACGGGACACCTAAGGAAGAGAGCAGGAACAATAAGACAGGACAAACTACGTGGTGCTTTGAACTTTCATGGAACAAGCCGTCAATATCTTGAGGACGTCTAGAACGCCTTTTGGCCGGAGGCTGGAGTGGCCCTTGGGAAACTGCAGGCTAGGATAACTCTTGGGGAGCTGCTGGAGCAGCACTGGGAAGCTGCGGAGGCTGGGGCAACTCTTGGGGAGCCACTGGAGCAGCACTGGGAAGCTGCGGAGGCTGGGGCAGCCCTGGGCACTCTGGAGCGGCCTCTGGGAAAGCCGGAGGAGACTCTGGAGTGACCTCTGGGAAGGCTGGAGGAGACTCTGGAGCGGCCTCTGGGAAGGCCGGTGGAGACTCTGGAGCGGTTCCTGTGAAGGCCAGAGAAGACTCTGGAGCAGCCTCTGGGAAGGCCATAGAAGACTCTGGAGCAGCCTCTGGGAAGGCCAGAGAAGACTCTGGAGCGGCCCCTGGGAAGGCCGGAGGAGACTCTAGTGCTCTAGACTCTATACTCTAGTGCTCTAGACTCTAGACTCTAAGGCCGGAGGCTGGGAGGGCAGGAATGGGAGCTGGAATTGTTGTTCGAACCTGGACCAGGAATGTTGTATAGGTAGCCATATCCGGATCACCACTATCCCATAGAGGAGCAGCCCAGGCCAGGGCTTCTCCAGAGAGCAAGCAAATGACGAACGCCACCTTAGAGCGTTCGGTGGTGAACTGGGAGGACATCAGTTCAATGTGCAGTGAGCACTGGAAAAAAAAGTCTCTGCACAATTTGGGGTTTCCATCAAATTTGTCAGGCAAATCAGCCAGTAGCCAATGTGGATCCTTAGCACAGTCCATGGTTTTAGCAGTATACATAACATTGGCATGGATGGATCTTACTGTCATGGTTCACAGGGACGCGGGGGATGATGGTATTAGCCACAACCCTGGACCGGAATCTCAGTGGCCCCTGGTCTTCACCAGAGCCTGCCACAAAGCGGGATGGTCTTGCTGTGGCAGGAAGCCACCAGGTTGTTCCATGGGTGTGACTAGACCCGCGGTGGTCACCAAGATAGGGACACCAGGAAGGCAGGACCTCGGGTAGGCAGGACCTCGGGTAGGCAGGACCACAGGATGGCCACCGGGATACAGGACCTCCACAGGAGTACAGGACCACCAGAGGAGTACGGGACCACCACAGGACCACCAAAGGAACACAGGACCACCACAGGAACACAGGACCACCACAGGAACACAGGACCGCCACAGGAACACAGGACCATCACTGGAGTACAGGACCATCACTGGAGTACAGGACCATCACAGGAGTACAGGACAACCTCAGAAACACAGGACCGCCACAGGAAAACAGGAACGCCACAGAGAGTTATGGATCTTCTGCCTTCTTCCTGTAAAACCGTCATTTGGGTGGTCACAGACCATTTTTCTACAATGTCTCACTTCATTCTGCCTGTTCTGCCGTCAGCTCCTTGTCTTGCCAGCTTGTTCTTTTCCACATCTTCCGGCTTCATGGAGTTCCTCAGCACATTGGGGCACATTTAATTACCGGTCCCATCGCGATTCCCACTGTGCGTTGTCCGGCGACGATTCGGGTCTGCCGCAATTCAATAAGATTGTGCGTCCAATTTCCTGCATCTTTCGCTTCCCCTGCTGAGGTCTGCCAGAGTTCACCTTCTTCCCGGTGCATGTGAGTGCTGATCTTGCGACACAATTTGCTTTTTAAATTCCGCGGTTTGTCCAAATCAGTCGGGTTGTCTGACGTCCACGCCCCCCCCCCATTTGTGTTGCATGCAAGCCGGCAAAAAAACTCGGGGCAATTCAGTGTCAATTTTTACTTCAAGTAAAACTATACATCTCTTCTACCTATCATCCGCAGTCTAACGGGTAAGTGGAGAGAGTCAATCAGACTCTGGGCTGCTATTTGCAGCACTTTGTTTCCACTCAACAGGACGACTGGCCCACCCTGATACCTTGGGGGGAATTCTCCTACAATTCTCTTCTCCACTACTTCCTTTGTCATTTATGGACGCCACCTCTTCCCCTCTCTGTGCCTGCTGTCTCTACTTCGGGTGTCCGTATGCTCCAAAACCCAGGCCAACAAGAAACGCAGGTCTTCCTCAATCTTCTCTCTGGGTGATAAAGTGTGGCTGTCCTCCAGATATGTCCAGCTGAAGATTCCCAGCTACAAACTTGGTCCTTGTTTTCCATTCAAGGTGCTGAAGCGCATTAACCCCGTGGCTAACAAGCATTGTCTTCCTTCCACCATGTGCATCCTGAACTCCTTCCAAGCTTCCCTTCTAAAGCCTGTCATCCTGAATCCTATTTCCTGGCAAGAAGCTCCTCCTTTTCCTGAGACTGATTCCACCGATGTCTTTAAAGAAAATGAGATCCTGGACATGAACTCGGTTACTGGGAAACGTTTTTTTTTCGACTGGAAGGGTTTCAGGCCAGAGGAGAGATAATGGGAGCCTGAAGACATTCTAGACTGTGGTGTTCTTCAAAGGTTCTTTCAGGCCAAGAATAGGGGGAAGTCCAAGGGGGGTGGTGTACTGTCAAGGGGAGCTCCTGCAATCCATGAGACAGTACTTCTTCGTGGTGGTTGCAGGCATACTCACCAGTCCACACGCTCCAGCGATGGCACCTCTGGACCAGCGCACCCATCCCCGCCCCATACGGCGCATGTTGGATCTGTAAAATTTAAAGGACCAGCGTACCGCTTGTTGGCGTTGGCTGGCCGCTGCGCTGTTATATAGCCTGCCTCTTCCTATGACTCCTGCTGGAACTTTTTGCCCATTTGTCTTAGAGAAGACATTGTTATTGAGACTCTTGTGATTTATCCATTATGATCTCTTCCTTCTTTCCTGACCTTGATCCTCTGTCACCTGTCTTGACCGTCTGCTACGTTCCCAACTCTGATCCTGTGCTGCCGGTGCTGACCTCCTGCGTGACTTCGACTCTGACTCTGCTATCCCTGTACCTCGACTTGGCCACTACCACAAGCAAGTCGCACCTGCAAAGTGACCCGGAGGTGTCCCGCCTCAGCAAGTGCAACCTGCTTTGCGGTGGGCTCTGGTGAGTAACATGTGCCACTGAGACTCCACTCCCAGGTGTCGGCTTACTTTTTCACTCACGGCAGTTCAGTGTGTCTACTACCACCGATCCTATCTTATAATAAACCTTCCCAAACTTCAGCCCCTGAACACTGGGATTCTTCTTGAGAGCATCAGCCAGAGAATAAATTACTGAAAGATATTGTGGATGGATTCTCATATATTAAATACTTATGCAGGTACTCCATTGGTAGAGATGTTTACATGTTTAAGTTTGCTGCGTCAACCTGTGTCCCAAAAGCAAATTTGGGATGTACAAAATGGGTAAAAATGGGAAAAAATACAGGGATGTAAGAAGAAAGTGAAGATAAATAGTGAAGTTGAGTGAAATAGTTGAGTGAAGATAAATAGATTTTTATTATTGCAATAGTCAACAATGCGCTTCAAGAGTGTACGACTCTCTTCTTCAGGTCCAATTAATTAATAGTATAAAAACATAGAGGAAAAAATATATAAATATAGCAATAAATATCAATACATGTACAAAATATGTCAAATTCATTTACTAAATGTCAGTATTGGAGGTAGTGGATCCTCTGGACCAACGCAGATGATGACGTAAGCTGATACCAAGGACTGGAGTCTAAGTGGTAGCCGGTTTCCGCTAGAGCCCGCCGCAAAGCGGGTTGGACTTGCTGCGGTGTGGTACCACCAGGTCGTACCACAAGCGCTACTTTGACCTCGGTAATAGCCAAGGCAAACTCGTGGTCGGGGGCAGGCACAGGATCAGAGTTGGGGACGTAGCGGTAGGTCAGGAAAGGCAGCACAGAATCTGAGTCATTATAGGAATCAAGGTCACAATGGGAAATCAGGATAATCACAAAGGGCATGGAACAAAGCTTTCTCTTTGTTTATCTTGGCAGGCCGTCAGCCAGCGCCAATTATCAGCACGCTGGTCCTTTAAATGTTACAGAGCTGGTGCGCACACGTCTTAGGAGATGTGAGGGAGTGGTGAGTTAACAAGCAGACAGGCTCCAAGGGCACAGTAAGGCACACGGGTGCACCTCCGACCCGGGATATGGGTCACAGGGGCACCTGTGGCCGTGACAGAACCCCTTCAGCCTCCCCCTCTTGTTGGACCTGTGTAGAAGAGCACGATCCAGGATGTTGTCCGCTGACTCCCAAAATATTTCCTACGGACCGAACCCTTCCAGTCAACAAGATAGAATTGCTTCCCTCTGACCGTCTTCATATCAAGGACCTCTTTCACCTTGAAGACATCAGAAGCATCAGCTTAAGGAGCAGGAGAAGGTACTTGCCGGGAGAAGTGATTCAGGATGACAGGTTTCAGCAGGGAGACGTGGAAGGAATTCGGGATGCGCATGGTGGGATGAAGACAGAGCTTATATGCCACTGTATTAATGCGCTGTAGCACCTCGAACGGTCCCAGGAAACGTGGTCCCAGTTTGTAATTGGGAATCTCGAACCGAACATACCTGGAGGACAGCCACACTTTGTCTCCTGGAGAGAAGATGGGAGGAGGCCTGCATTTATTATCAGCCTGAGTTTTGGTGCGGGGCGGATGCCTGAAGCAGAGACTGACGAGTCTGTTCCCAGATGGATTTAAGGTCTTCTACAAACTCTTCCACGGCAGGGACATCAGAAGACACGGATAGAGGTAAAGGTGGACGTAGATGTCTCCCATATACAACAAAAAAAAGTGGTACTGGCAGACTCAGAGTCCAGCAGATGGAGACAAAATGGCGGAGATAACAGCCTAGGTTCTTATTAACCCTTTCGACTTCTCATTAGACTGAGGGTGATATGCTGAAGAAAAGTCCAATTTCACCTGAAGTTGGCTGCACAGAGACCGCCAGAACTGGGAAACAAACGGACCCCACGGTCTGATACAATATGAAGGGGGAGACCATGAAGCCGAAAGATGTGAATGAAGAACAAACTGGAGAGGCATGGAACAGACAGCAGACCTGGCAGAGGAAAAGCGTTCGGTTACCACCCAGATGACTGTATTACCCAAGGAAGATGGGAGATCGGTGATAAAGTCCATTGCCACGTGAGTCCATGGGCAACTGGTTATTGGTAACGGCTGAAGGAGACCAGCTGATGAGATGGCTTGTTTCGAGCACAGAAAAATGCAGGAGCCCACAAAATCCCATACATCTTTAACCAGATCTGGCCACCAGTAGAAACGGTAAATGAGGTTGACAGAGCGTTGCACCCCAGGATGCCCAGCCACACGAGAGCAATATCCCCGAGTCAGTGGGACTCATTTACTAAGGGCCAAGCGGACCACGCTCTCGTTGGACATCCCAATGATTTCCGTTTTGCTCTGCTGGGACAAGGATTTAACTCTTTCCCGACTTGCGCCGTACTAGTACGGTGCAAGCCGGGTCCCGGTGCATGGAGAGGGCTCGCGGGCCGAGCCCCCTCCATAGCTGGTAAGTCTTTGCTGCATATTGCAGTAAAGGTTTACCCGTAACGCCCGCGGGTGTTTTCCTGATGATCGCGGCTGGCAATTATGCCGGCAGCTTCAAAATGCATGCAATGGGCCCTGCGACAAGCTGAATCGTCCCTCCCCGTGACATCATCGAGGAGCAGCGATCCATCGCCATGGTAGCCTCGGGTCTTCCGAACAACTTAGGGTTAAAGTACCCTAGAGAGTCTGAAAAATAGTAAAAGTAAAAATAAAAAAAGTTTAAAAAAAAATTATAATAAAAAACCCTAAACCCACACAGTCCTAAAAACTATATATAAACTAAAAATATATTTGGCGCCAGAAGATGGCAAAATTAAAAAAAAAAATGTGTACAGGAGGTTTTAATTTTTTTAAATGTATTAAAACATATAACCTATACAAATTTGTTGTCCCCATGATTGTACAGACCCAAAGAATAAAGTAGACATGTCATTTGGGGCGCACAGTGAAAGCTGTAAAATTCAAGCCCACAAGAAAATGTTCGAAATGCTTTTTTCACCATTTTCACTGCATTTAAAAAATTTTTTCCGCTTCCCAGTACACAACATGAAATATTAAATACAGTCACTTTGAAGTGCAATCTGTTAAGCAAAAATAAGCCATAACCACAACTAATTATGTGGAAAAATAAAAAAGTTATAGATTTTTGAAGGTGGGGAGTGAAAAATGGAAGTGAAAAACTTAAAAGGCCCAGGTCATTAAGGGGTTAAAAGAGGTTTTTGGCGCACGCCCTCAGATTTTGGCGCAATGGCGATCTGACAGATTCGGACAAACTGCGGGACTTAACTTCAAAATTGTGTCACAAGCCATGACAAGCCATGCACTTATATACACTAGGAGGAAGATGGTGAACTCTGTCGGACCTGATCAGGGAAGCGACACATGCAGGATATCGGGCACATGGTCTTCATGGACCACCGCAGAATTCATCCTCGTTGGACAGTCCAGATCAGGGATCACGCAGGGACCGGGTAAGTAAATGTGCTCCAGTATCATCTTCCACAGAGAAGATCAGACGTAGGTCTTGCCTGGAGGAAGATGCTGAACGTCCACTGGAGCAGCAAGAACCAGCCGTTCAGGAGAAATAATATATCTAGGAACCGGTTCTTCCCCAACTAGATCCAAGGCACGAGAGAGGGCATCGGCCTTAATATCCTTCTCTGCAGGATGAAAGTGTATCATAAAGTTGAAGCGGGAGAAGAAAAGGGACCAATCAGCCTAGCAAGGATTGAGACACTGACCGGTCTGGAGATAAAGGAGATTCTTCTGGTCTGTATAGATACAGACTGGATGATGAGCTTCCTTCAGCAGATAATGCCATTTTTCCAAGGCTGGCTTTATGGCCTGAAGCTCCCGATCAACTATGGAATAATTCCTCTCTGCGGCAGAGAAGGTCTTGGAGGAGAAGCCGCAAGTGAGGGTTTGACCTTTGGGCTGTTTCTGGGTGAGAACGGCTCCAGCACCAACCGATGAGGTGTCAATCTCTTGCAGGAACGGTCCCTCCGTATCAAGCCTGGAAGCAGAGACAAAGGCAGACTTCAGCTTGGAGAAATCTCCTCCAGCCGCCGGAGGCCAGAGCTTTGGATTGCCGTTTTTCTTATTCAACACCACGATAGGAGACACGAGAGAGGAGAAATGCAGTATAAATTGCCGGTAGTAGTTAGCGAAGACCAGGAACCTCTGGATAGCAAGTAGTTCCACTGAAGTACCGCAGATCACTTGGCAGGATCCATCAAAGGTCCCTTGTCAGGGATGATGTACCCGAGGAAAGGTAGACTGTTTTGATGAAACTGGCACTTATCGAGTTTAGTGTAAAGGCGATTGGCCCTTATACGTCTAAGGACTTGCCGTAGGTGGGACTGGTGGGACTCGAGGTCCATAGAGAACACCTGAAAATCATCAAGGTAGACCACGACACAAATATATAACAAGACGAACTCCTGAAAAACAGCTAGAGCGTTACAGATTCCAAATGGCATGACCAGATACTCAAAGTGCCCATTACAAGTATTAAAGGCGGTCTTACGCTCATCGCCTTCGTGGATATGGATGAGGTTATATGCCCCACATAGCTCTAGTTTGGTAAAGACCTTGGCTCCACGTAAACGGTCGACCAATTCCATGATCAACGGCAAAGGGTAGAGATACTTCACGGTGATCTTTTTTGGCTATAAGAAGAATCCTGCACTGGCAGGAGAAAAGGACTTGCATATGAATCCCCTCTGCAGGTTCTACTTCACATAGGCAGACATACCCACGGTTTTAAGCACAGAAAGACGATACGCTCCTCTGCAGCGGACACATAAGACGGCTGAGGTGTCTTAAAAAGACTGGAGCCAGGCGGGGCAGACGTCGGGTCGTGACTTGCAGTTGTTCCAGACATTGCTCCTCAGAGAACTCAGTAAACCGGATGTCAATCTGAGTGGTCGAGTGGTTGAGATCACTCAACATAGACGGCGGGTCTTGTGCAGACAGGGTGTCTTTGATCTGTCCAGACGTAGCAAGCAAGGACGCATCATTCCAATCCAGCTGGAGAGGCTAGAGTATGGAATTAGACCGCATTGTGTGATCTCGGCAGAAGATGCCTAGGCAGGTTGCCCAAAGATGGACCGGAATTCGTCGAGGAACATGGAGAGAGTAGCCGTGATCGGATCATCTCTGTCCCAGAGGCTCCCCTCGTGCCAGGGCTTTCCCGGAAAGAAGGCTGATCACGAAAGCCACCTTAGCCAGTTCTGTGGCAAACTGTGAAGGCATCAGTTGAATATGCAAGGAGCACTGGGTTATGAAGCCCATGCAAAACTTGGCCTCACCGTCATACTTGCTGGGCATAGTAAGATGCTGCCTGGGTTCAGCAGTTGACAAAACCACCGTAGTAATGGGAGGTACCGTAGGTATTGGAAGCTGGTGCTGGGTAGACAACAATTGCTTAAACATGGCGGTGACAAAATGTTAACCTTGAACAGCAATCTGTTGAGACTGTTGAGCCACAACAGTGGTAAGATTATCCAGGTCAGGTTGCGGAACCTTGGTGTGATCCATAGCCGTATCTTACTGTCAGGATCAGAGGTAGTGGATCCTAAGGACCACCGCGGACGATGACGTAAGCCGACTTCTGGGACCTAAGTCTGGGAGTCTAAGTGGTACCCGGTTTTCACCAGAGCCCACCACAAAGCAGGATGGTCTTCCTGCGGCGTGGTACCACTAGGTCGTTCCACAGGCGTGACTTGTCTGCGGTGGCAGCCAAGGTCAAGGTATAGGAATGGCAGGCAATGTCGTAGTTGGGGACAGGAGGGAGGTCAGGACAGGCAGCATGGTACCAGAGTCGTTTTTCACCAGAGCGACACGACTTTGTCCGTGGTGGCAGCCAAGGCGTAATACAGAATCAACAGGCAAACTTGTGGTCGGGGACAGGCAGAAGTCGAGAAAGGCAGCACAGGATCAGAGTCGGGGACGTAGTGGTAGGTCAGGACAGGCAGCACGGATCTGAGTCAGGAATGGAATCATGGTCACAACGGGAAATCAGTATAATCCCAAAGGGCATGGAACAAAGCTTTCCCTTAGGCATAGAAGCACAAAGATCCGGACACAGGAAGGGCAGGAATTTACTTTGGCAGGTGGCCAGCTAGCTCCAATTATCGGTGTATGGGGCCTTTAAATGTTACAGAGCCGGTGCGCGCGCTTGCTCGCCCTAGGAGACTGGTATGCACCCGCCGGACTGCTGGGAGCAAGGAGACCACCATTGGAGCCAGAAAAGGCGAGTTAACAAGCAGGCAGGCTCCAGGGGCACCATAAGGCACACGGGTGCGCCTGCGACCTGGAATATGGGGCACAGGGCCACCCGCGGCCGTGACACTAAAAATGGGAGAAAAAAAGAGATATGGTCATAACAATTAATATAGCAAATGAGCAGAATTCATTCATGAAGGGCACAAGCTAAAGGATCAATAAAAAGGTAGATAAATAAATAGATACATTCATTTAAAAGAAATTATGTCACTAGTATATTTTATTGTAAAACAGGCATAAAATCTGTAAAAATCATTAATTTATGGGATTTTCACAAGGGTCCTTGTGATAAATGTAACTAGGGGGAGAGGGGCCTTTTCCTACCCCACTTCCCCCCAGCTCAGCTTAATTGGCCTAATTGAGCTAGGTTATTTATGATCACTCCAGGAGGTGTAGCTTCAAAGGACCTCTGCAGCTGAATTGTCTCCATGCATCCCCCCCCCCAATTGTCAAACAGACAAAGAGCCTTAAAAACTCTTAAACCAATAGGTTGAATAGGGACAGTTATGGTCCACCTCACCCCAATGATAAATACATTTTTGGATTTCTTATCTTCAGGGGATCACAATGATCCCGTCTATGGGGCGCTAGCACCTTTGGGTGATATCTCTGGATAGGACCATAGCAAATGGGTCAGGTTTGGTATCAATGTGATCCAGGGATTCACCCAAATCCAATGATACCAGAACCATGACCCTATGACTATGGCTTCTCCAGGGCTCTGGTTGTAATACCAGGTGG
The DNA here is from genome assembly GCA_019512145.1 of Engystomops pustulosus. NCBI lineage: Eukaryota > Metazoa > Chordata > Amphibia > Anura > Leptodactylidae > Engystomops > Engystomops pustulosus. The sequence goes on along the minus strand of WNYA01000180.1, from coordinate 96,805 downwards.
GAGGGACCCATGTCTCCTCCTGTTAGGTGGGCAGATGTGTGTCTGCACCTGATATAATCAGGCACCTCCTAAGGCCGCATCATCTTTTGTCTGGGAACCATTGTAATATCAAGAGCAGAGAAGTATCTTAATGTGTGGACTATCAGCTTCTACACACAAGGTAACGAATAGAGATGAGCGAACACACTTGTCCGAGCTTGATGCTCGTTCGAGCATTAGCGTACTCGAAACTGCTCGTTGCTCGGACGAATATTTCGCCAGCTCGAGAAAATGGCATATCCCGCCGTTTTGATTTTTGGCGGCCAGAAACAGAGCCAATCACAAGCCAGGAGACTCTGCACTCCACCCAGCATGACGTGGTACACTTACACGTCGATAGCAGTGGTTGGCTGGCCTGATCAGGTGACCCTGGAATAGACTAGCCCCTGCCCACGCTGCTCGCATCATTCTCTGTCTGGATGCCGTTAGGGAAAGAGCTGCTGCTGCTGCAAGGATAGCGTTAGGGTGTTATATTAGCTTACTGTTAGGCGGGAGTGAGTCTACAAGAACCCAACAGCCCTTGTTAGGGCTAGAATAGCGTTATATTTTTTTTTTGTTTGCTTGTAGCTGGGCTTGTTGGCACTAGTAGTGCAGCTAGTACCATAATGTGACGAATTTGCAGGGAGACTTGCGAACGTTCTATTTAGCTCTTAGTGACACACATATCCATCTCAAACACCTAAGTGGGACAATTTATTAGGGGTTTCATTGAATTAGCCACAGTCTGCCGATTATTTTTTTTTCAAAACTTAAAGTGACAGGCACACCACAAAATCCAGTTGTGTGCTGTCAGTGTAGGTTAGAAACTAGCCATAGCAATCATCATCATCTTCTGTGGTTGCTGTGTGATTTCTTCTGATTGTTTTGTTAAAAAAAAACACAAAAAAAACACAAAAAAATTTTACAGTTTACACTTTAATTTTGAAAATGTTGAACCCGAGGCCTAGGGGTAGGGGTAGAGGATGAGGGCGTGGGAGTCCAACTACTGCAGGGTCAGAGCCGTGGTCCTGGCGGGGTGAGACACCACCTGCTGTTGAGGGAGCAGGGGAACGCCGCAGAGCTACACTCCCTAGGTTCATGTCTCAAGTTACTGGGACTCGTGGTTGAGGCCAGAACAGTGCGAACAGGTGATGTCGTGGATTGCGGACAATGCTTCTAGCCATTTTTCCACCTGTCAGTCTTCCACGCAGTCCACCCATGTCACCGAACTCAGCACTCCTCCAGCTCCTCCACCTCAGCCTCCTTCCCCCAAGTTTGCCCCCTCCCAGGAAAATTTGGCATTTGAACCGGCATACTCTGAGGAACTGTTTTTCTGGACCTCCCAGAGTCACAAACCACTTGTCCGGTTGCTGCTGAGCTCTTTCCCGATGCTCAGGTTTTCCACCGGTCGCAGTCTGTGGGTGATGATGACATTGTTGACGTAGTGGAAGAAGTGTGTAAAGAGGTGTCGGACGATGAAGAGACACGGTTGTCAGACAGTGGTGAAGTTGTTGTCAGGGCAGGAAGATAACATTAACGATGTTATCCTGAGTTTACCAGCAGCGCAGAGCGATTGTAGACTGCTATATATCAACTTCCACCAGAACTGGTAGTCAGGTCAGTTAGCTTCCTCAAGTCTACAATGAGGAGTGGACGTGGATGTCTGATATCTGTCAGGTGCTGAGTAACTTTGAGGAGTCAACACAGATGGTCAGTGGCGATGCCGCCATCATCAGCCTTACCATCCCGCTGCTTGGCCTGTTGAAAAACTCTCCGGTCAGCATGAAGTCGGAAGCTTCGCGCTCATCACAAGAGACAGGGGAGAAGATTCACTTGTTGATAGCCAAAGCACCCTCAGGTCTGTT
>WNYA01000180.1:23674-94833 GCA_019512145.1 Engystomops pustulosus | reverse complement strand
TTAAATCTCATAGTTCAGCGGTTCCTCAAGACATACCCCAATCTGTCTGATTTGCTCACGAAGGTGCGCCGCATCTGTGCGCATTTTAGGAAGTCCAACTGCCCACTTACCGACTGTTGTGGGACGTGCCCACGATGTGGAGTTCAACATTAACGATGTTATCCTGAGTTTACCAGCAGCGCAGAGCGATTGTAGACTGCTATATATCAACTTCCAGCAGAACTGGTAGTCAGGTCAGTTAGCTTCCTCAAGTCTACAATGAGGAGTGGACATGGATGTCTGATATCTGTCAGGTGCTGAGTAACTTTGAGGAGTCAACACAGATGGTCAGTGGCGATGCCGCCATCATCAGCCTTACCATCCCGCTGCTTGGCCTGTTGAAAAACTCTCTGGTCAGCATGAAGTCGGAAGCTTTGCGCTCATCACAAGAGACAGGGGAAGAAGATTCACTCCCTCAGGTCTGCTTCTCAGCGCATATCGGAGGAGGATGAGGAAGAAGAGGAGGAGAATGTTGGCGAGACAGAAGAGGGGAGGATTGCTCAGTCCTTCACTGTTCAGTGTGTATGGGCAGAAGAAGAGGAGTTGAAGGAGGAGGAAATGGACAGTCAGGCCAGTGAGGAGAGTGAATTCTTGCGAGTTGGGACTCTGGCGCATATGGCAGATTTCATGCTAGGCTGCCTATCCCGTAACCCTCGCGTTCAAAGAATTTATTCCAACACAGATTACTGGGTATTCACTCTCCTGGACCCACGGTACAAGCAAAATCTTTCCCACTCTATCCCTGGAGAGGAAAGGGTGTGAGAATGCATGAATACCAGCAAGCCCTGTGCGCAGAAGTATTCCCTTCTGACAGCGCTAGCGGCAGAGGGCATACTTCTGCGGGACAAGTAGCGAGGGAGAGTAGGCAGCAGGCAGCTTGTCAGCATGGCAGGGGTAGGCTGTATATCCTCTCGCGCTCAGCGTCTGGGTATAGAGAGTTGAAAGTTGCGCATGGAGACATTCGTGGACGCTGTGGAGGATCGTGGAGGCGAAAGGACAGGAAACAGCAGGGCAGTATGCATGGATGCCTCTGAGGCTGCCTAATCTTATGATGGAGCTGGCAGTCCACTGCCAGGCGAGCTTTCGCCTGTCCAAGCCCCTGTCTCTCCGCTCCTCCCCACCCAAAAGGCCTGGGGGCCAGAAAGCGTTTACTTTGAAAAAATTATAATTTTCAAAGCAGGCGGGGGCTACAAACAGCACTTCTAAGAACCTTTTGTATAAGATCAAGTGTAGTACTGTTCTTATAAGTTTTGGTTATGCCGGGTGAGGCAGATGCGCAAGAAGCGCTGAAATAATATCGGTAAATAATAAAAGTTGCCAGTATATTTTGTGGAACACCAGCAGGGTGGCGACAAAGTTAACAAGTTTGATGTGGAAGCCATGAAAACAACCCAAAATTCTGCCTGACACAGCTATTTGCTAGGGGACGATGTATGGAGGCATCTATATGGACGACTTTGGGAGGAGCTATGGAGATGATGTGCGGAGGTAGCAATGGAGACAACGTGTGGAGGGCAGCAATAAAGGACGACGTGTGGAGGCTGCTATGGAGATAATTAAATTTGGATAGTGCCTGTATGGGCAGCCCAAAAAGTTTTCAAACCAGAGGAGCAGGTAGGTGGTCCTCCAGAAAAATTAAATCATAGAGTACTAAAGCTAGAGCCAGTTGGCCCTGGCCAAAAATAGCCATTTTCCTCTGCTTTAGTGTCCAAAGAGGAGGAGAAGGAGGAAAATGAGGAGGAGGAGGCATACATTAGGTGAGCTTCTTTCACCTGGTGGAGAATGGAAATCTGAGAAATCCAGGCTTTATCATCTTGATAAGCGACGCTTATCATCGCTGTCAGTCGACAGGCGTGTACGCTTATCGGTGATGATGCCACCAGCTGCACTGAAAAACCCACTCTGACAACACGCTAGCGGCAGGGCAGGCAAGAACCTCCAAGGCGTACAGCGCCAGTTCGTGCCACATGTCCAGCTTTGAAACCCAGTAGTTGTAGGGATCTGTGTGATTATTAGGATGATGGTATGGTCAGCTACGTACTCCCCTCACCATCTTTCTGTAAAGATCAGCCTACTCTGTCGAGACTGGGACAGGTGACAGTGTCTTGCAGGGGTGACATAAAATTGGCAACCTTAGCAAATGTGGCAGGCCTTAGCAAATGAGCTGTGTCAGGCAGAATTTTTAGGTGTTAACCAGATACTAATGGAACTCGGCCCATCTGTCGCCCCATGCTGGAGACCTGAAGTTGCAATCATAGCAGCGCAATATGGATGCCCCATACTGTCGCTCTAATCATGGAACCATTTCCGAAAAAACAATTAAAAATAGAACCGCTATACTATTCCATTATTACTAGATAAAATATTCAAAGACCCCGCTGGCTTTGAAAATGATAATTTTTCAAAGTAATTGCTTCTGGCCCCCAGGCCCATTTTGGGTGGGGAGGAGCCGAGAGACAGGGGCTTGGACAGGTGAAAGCTCGCCTGGCAGTGGACTGCCAGCTCCATCATAAGATTAGGCAGCCTCAGAGGCATCCATGCATACTGCCCTGCTGTTTCCGGTCCATTTCACCTCCACCATCCTCCACAGCGTCCACCAATGTCTCCATGCGCAACTTTCAACTCTCTATACCCCAGACGCGGGAGTGCGAGAGGTATATAGACATCATCCCCTTATCAAATGAGCTGTGTCAGGCCAGAATTTTCAGGTGCTTCACCAGATACAGAATGGAACTCGGCGCATCTGTCGCCGCCATGCTGAGAGACCTGAAGTTTCAATCATAGCAGCGCAATATGGATGCCCCATACTGTCACTCTTAATCATGGAAGTCGTCTCCATGGCTGCCTCCACATGTCGTCCCCTTATCAAATGAGCTGTGTCAGGCTATTTTTCGGGTATTCACCAGATACATTATGGAACTTGGTCACTATGTCGCCACCATGCTGTGTTATGACTAATATACCGTCAACCTTTTGTTCACATAGGAAATCATTTCAGCGCTTCTGCTCACCTCCTTTGGTTCCTCTCTGCCACCCACTTAGTTTGAAGCACTGAGTCCATTGGGGTATGTCGCCATGCCACTTCTAGCCCTGCCGTGTGCTGCCTCTGCATGCCGTCTTCTATAGTGTCAGGTCAATTATTGGATGTTTTAGATGCTATCTAGCCTCATTCGGTCACTCGTCATCGCCATTCTGTTGCCCATAATTTTGGCATAATGTGTGCGATTAAGCAGCCTCAGAGGCATCATGCATGCTGCCCCTGCTGTTTTCCTGTCCATTTCCTTGGTGTTTCCATCATTTTCTGAGGTTTCAAGGTGTTTGGTCAAGCTTCCCTGTGCAGACCCTGGTCCCTCGTTATTCGAGATGAGCACTAGGCATCGGGAAAAGTTTGTCTCGAATACGAGCACCCGAGCATTTTAGTTCTCACTCATCTATAGTCAGGAAGTGAGGAGGGATGTGCTAAGATAAGTAGGATTTACACAACTGTTTTAAAAGTACATGCGATGTACAGTTTCACATTATTTAGATTATTTGCACAAACATATCCATTCCGCGATCATTAGTTTTAAATCATTTGTAAAAACTGTAACAAATAGACCCGTAGCTAAATATAAAGCGTAAAAATGCAATAATTCTTGCAGAAAGAGCTCATGGTATCCTGTAATTGTTTGTTCTGATAAGTGTATGTTTTGCAGTTTCTTTTTAAAAAAGTATAAATCTTTTGGGAATATCTCAGCATCAGGAGAGAAGCCATGCTATCAAAAAATAGGCATCCTTCTTGTTACAGTTAATTAATATCCAGTGACTGCCTGGTTTGCGGGAATACATCTGTATCACTATAAAAGCGCAGGGTCTTTGAACTACTTTATGTTCAGATAGGAAATCACACGGAAATACGCCGGCAAATATATGTCTCATACAGTGTCCAGTAGAGCAAGGCTTGTAAGCTCCAAATTATCCATCGCTAGTTTATTCAGTATTTTCTTTGTGTTTATTTCCAGTATATTAGTGTTTAGCGCATACACTATCTTATTCACGTGTGAGGAATCGGTTCTATCTCAGCGTGTAGATTTCCAGACCTAATGAAGAAGAGAAATGATGCCTGATTCTTGATTCGGGGATAATCAAAGGCAAGAATGTGTAACTGCGCATAAACTCGTCACGGTCTATAGCTAAACCGCTATCAGATTTTATGTTTTCCTGCGATGTGTACATTGACCAGGAACAGGTTCTCATGGTTGTGATTATTGCACCTCTTGGAATGCTGTACACTTTAAAAAGCCCTATCGGGCTTTATTTAGGTGGTTGTAAGCAGCACCTGGCTGTGGCCTATTCTGATGGCCGGTGAGTGCAACCTGTACTCTTTTCACATACAGGGCGCGTGCAGGATTTGTATTTTATTCAGGTCAACAGACATAAGGTAAAGCATCTTTATTTCTGGTCAGTCTGATCTTAAGTACAAGCTTTGGCTGATTAAATATATCTGCAAAAATCGGGCCCAAAAGTTTGATCGGTTTAGATTATAACTATAAAGGTTGTCGGATTGTGAAATAAGACTGTTCCTAGAGTTATGTCCGCTTGATTGAAAAGCGTGGCTATCGGGTAGTTAATAAAGGCAACACGGGCTCCGTCAGGAATATTTGTATTATCGTCTTGACAATACGACAATTTACTTACAACAGCGTGTTATTTAGGTCATAATAATATTCACCACTGCCTGATATAAAGAACTCCAAAGGAGCATTGTCCATGAACTACAATAGGTTGTACTTCTACAAAAAGAGATTTTTCAATACTCGTTGTGTGGGCGGTATATCAAGAATGTCCAATTCTGATTTTGTACACTCTACGGACATCGTGTATGAAGGCCATGGTAAATGACTAGAAGGTGTCTTCTCCTGAGCGTCTGGTTGAATTCTGATGCCGGCGCCTCTTGCGCACTACAGTCTTATTCATGAGGAGAGCCAGGTGAAAAGAAGGTTGGGAGCGGTCTATCTTTTACGAGTCTTTTTTGCAATATAAACAAGTCCGGACCTTCCTGAGCTTACTGGCTGGGATATACTTATACAAGCCATGGCTGAACTAAATATACCCTCTTTAGTTGTGGGTAATTCAACTACGCTGAGAGAATCTGAAGAAATCAAAATGTCACTGATTGAACCATTGAATCATTCACTCCCACACGCAGAGGACTGTCTATTTCATCCAACCCCAACGGGGATAAACAAGGAAGTTTACTCTGCTTGGTTAACTCTGTAAGGAATTGTCAGAATTTTTTGTCTGAATATATTTTATTATTCTTTGCTGAATAAATTAAACTCATTGTCTTTTTGTATAGATTAATGCAATTTTCTGAATTTTTTATACATTTATTATTCTTTGCTGTATAAATTTTTGCTTCAATTAAACGTTAAACTTGAGGCATTTCATTTTTGTTTCAATTTTGTCATTTTACTATGATTAAACATTGTATATAATGTTAACACACACAATTAAAGTTAAATTAAACATGTGTCCAACTAGAGATGAGCGAACACTAAAATGCTCGGGTGCTTGTTATTCGATACAAGCTTTTCCCGATGCTCGGGTTCTCGTATCGAATAACGACCCCATTAAAGTCAATGGGAGACCCGAGCATTTTTTTAGTAAAAGAGAACATTAAAAGAACAGTGCATATAAAAATACCCAGATGTTTACTGATGTTTTACTTGTAAGAAAAAATTGAAATAACACTATTCTTCACTTTCCAGTGTGTTCGCGCGTGTCTCCCGCTAAGTTAGGAGATGTTCAGAAACATCTGGAATGTGAAGAATAGTGTTCTGTCAATGTGTTCTGCACTTAAATGTTCGTGTTTTCACAGTTTTAATGTTTTAATTCTATTCTTCCACTTTGCAGCGTGTGCGCGAAAACATCAGTAAACATGGGTTATTTTATTATGTAATAAAAATACTGTTCTTCACTTAATTAATGCTCGATCTCGAGCCGGCGAGATACTCGTCCGAGTAAACGAGCCGGTCCGAGTATGCTAATATCGAATCGAGCCAGTATACTCGGACGAGTATACTCGCTCATCTCTAGTGCCAACCAATATATGAATATGCAATATCACATAAAAGGGGTTCACGCTGCACCGTTCCATGTACCCACAATTACAACACCCTGCACCCTCACCTTACAGAACCCCATAAAAAAGGGAGGAGAAATAGACTAAATCAAAGGGGGGTGTACTTCTGAATCAAAGGGGGGTGGGACCTGTTCACTTTCAGGAAGTGGGGTGGTTGACATAAGGTATGGATGCTTTACTACTCATATCCTCACAGTGGCTGAAAAATGCCATGCTTACTGGAAACAATTATGACATGGATGCGCTATAACGTACCCAGGGTGAGACGTCTATTATAATTTTTTTTGATCTCTTGGCCAGCAGTAGTACAGGAGGCACTCAGTTACCTTTGCTGTGAGAATGCAATCTCGCCTTCAGCTCTCCAGGTAGTGCCTCTCCTACTGCTTATCCATGTCTGCATTAACCCTTGTTATATATATATATATAGTATCTAAATTTGGTAAATATTTACAATATTGCAAACTAAAAAACTGTGGTGAGATTGGCCTTTATAAATTTGTTTGCCTAAAGACACGACAAATGTCTATAAGGTTTTTTAGTGTAACACTATTTACGAGTTAGCCAGTGTGGTGAGACAATGGTTAGAACGGCTCACTTGCTTCAATTAGACGTCAAAGCAGAAAAACTCTGTACAGCAGGTAGTAGAGCTCAGGAGAGCATGCTCCACGCATGTGGACACAATTCACCAATGCTCAAAGACATATTATAAATAGGGTCTGTATGCGGAGGAGTTCCATTATGATACTGTGTGATGGAATGTGTTGTTTCTCAAAGGAACAGTAACTCCTCTTGCACACAGATTGTACAGCAGAGTACAATGATTATTACACAAGTTTTGTAATCGTGCAAGTGAATGTTACAAGGTAGCTACCACATAAATATTGTGGTAATTTATCTACATGTCTGATAGAAAAATCTATACAGTTACAACATAGTAACCATGGTTGATATTGAGAAAGTGGCCCATCCAAGCAGTATCCTCACAGTGGCCAAAAAATAAACTCTAGACCATGCTAGCTAGAAACAATTAGAACATGTAAGTAGTGTGCAGTGATATGCTTAACATGCAAAATTGAAAAGCTAAGATAAAACTAACTATTATAAAATTGCTTTAACTAGATACATGCAATAATGTTTGGGTAATTGTATAAGTAACAGGCTAAAAAACAGTTGTGTGAAAGTAGGCTTTAAAATAAATTTGTCAGGGCGTGTCCTAGCCACTGAGCAAGGTGGCTGCGTGATCCAGAGCTCCGTGCCACCACAGCTCACAAAACCCCTTCTTCTGCCAGCGACTGCAAAACCCTGGAGAGAAAAGGTCAGCGACACCCCAATAAACATATGGGCAAGAAGGGGAGTGAGTTCAACAAGCCAACGGACAAATCCAGCAGTTTCTTCCAGCTGTCAGGAAAAGACAGAGAAATGCCGCTGGTGGCACGCGATTGAGAAGACCAAGCTCCAACAGATCCATCCTCCGGACCTCTAACCTCCAATCATCAGAGAGTGTCTCCACGTTTGAGTTTCCTAGTAAGAGGTCCGACACGCCGTCCCCAACAATATCTAAGATGGCGACCGCAAATAGACCCACTAAACAGCTCCCGCACCTCCAGGCCTTGCAGGGGAAAAAGTGGCGCAGCGTCACACTGAGCGGACACAATGTGGCGCAGTTTCCTCTTCTAGCCCATCGAAGCAGTGCCAGAAACTACAAACTGTGGTTGTGTCCACGTAAAGTTGTCAAAGTGTCGCAAGTCTAAGACAAGGAGATAGCTGCAGCCCATGATGCATTTGCCACCTTCCAAACCACTGATAAAGCAGTGTCAGAAAACACATTAAAGGGAATGCTGGAAGCCCTAAGAAGCTATATCACTGCTAACATGCTTCAATGGTGAACTCCGTTCCAAACTGCCATCAAAGAAGTCCAGGCTTCTGTTACACACGTAGAGACAAAAATGGCTGAATATGCCTCAGCATATAATGACCTTGCCGACAACCACCTAGCATTGAAGATAAGGTCCAACAACTTCAATCAAAATGACAGATATGAGGATCGCAACCGTATGCAATAAATAACATTTAAGGAATCCCGGAAAACATACGCACAAGCTTTTGACTATGTGCAGCAAGTGACAAAACAGCTTCTTCCTACACTAGCAGAACAAAACTCGCGATAGACAGGACCCATAGGTTCCCTAAGGCCCAAGAACCTACCGAACACTGTACCTCGAGATGTCCTGGCTCTATTTGTCTTCTTTCAAACCAAAGACCAACTATTAGCATACTCCAGAAAACATCAACCTTCCCGACAAAATTTGCAGCGATAAAATGTTTGCAGACCTCACAGCACCCCTCCAGGCACGCAGAAATTTTCACCCAATAACTCTCCTACTACAGAGCATAACATCAAGTACAGATGGGGATCGCGACAAGCTATTGATAAAGTATCAAGACTGCTGTGCACTCTGTCTCATCGGTGTCAGAAGGTATGCCACTCCTCGACTCTTGGGATCTGGAAGAAGATCATTATCGACCATTGGGCAAACCACCAGCCACGGATGGTAACCACAGACCTGGGGACTGATCAGGTCACATACCATAAACTTATGTTTGCTTGTCTTGGCTCTAAAAACCATTATTTAAGCTGTGGATGGCCCAGGGTCATGTTGAGTCTTTTGCCCCCCACATACGTTTTGAGTACATTTCTGTACCTAAATCTCTTGTTATGTAAACTGTATTAGTTTACTGTGTTTTAGTTGTACTAATCATAAGACCTAATTACTCTAACCTAACAAATTAGAGTGTACTTAGTTAATTGAAAGTATATAAAGTCCAGATTCCAAGCGACTAATCGCAACGTCAGATCCTGGCCAGTGGGCGTTTAGATACTGTCCTTAAACAACAGAGGCCTAAATAGCCCGTTTAACGGTTATGCTCTGGAAAGAAGCACAAAACAAAAATGTGCAATAATATGTGCACAAGAAACCCATGCAAAAAGAACAACCATTCACCTTCTAAAACATAGAACTTCCAACTATAATTGCCTCCTCTTTTGAGCAAAAGAAGAGAGGAGTCCTTATAGCTTTTCATTCTTCATTAGACCTAACAATACACTAACAATTGGTAGACCACAAAGCAGGTACATTGTGGTAGTATGCACGACCACAATATTGACCTAACTATAGAAATGTATATGGTCCGACAAGCGACAATTCACTTATTCAAAAAGTACTGAGAGTCGCTAAGTACTCTCAGTACTTAGTGGAGATTCAAATCACACTTGATCCTGCATCAGATAGTACCTCAATACCCAATCAGACTCCCCCACAGCTGAGCCGTACTTTATGGTCCCACGTTCTTTTTGATGTCTGGAGGACCCGACACGCTAAAGAAAGGGATTACTCTTTTTATTCTTCTAGACACAAAGTATTCTAGAATTGACCTATTCCTTGTGGAGAAACCCCTTTAGATAGAGTTGAGAATGACGCAATAGGGACATTGGTGGTCCGATACATGCCCCAGTCACAATCACCCTCTCCGACCAACGTCCAAAACACAGCGACTATCTATGGAGACTCAATTCTTTCCTGATAGCACATGATAAACACTCTAGCAAAATAGAGGGATACATAGAGGATTACTTTAGACTTAACACAACGAATGATGTAGATGAATTCACATTATGGGTAGCCCACAAGGTCTACGTGTGGGATGCAATTTCAAAATTAGGAGGCAGGGTTAAGAGAGAGAGAGAGGGAGAAACATGTGCTTGAGGCCCTACAAAAAATCCACACTTGGGAAACACTGACAAAACTCAACCCAACCTCACCTGTTCCAATGCGATAAAAGAAGAAAGAAATCACTTACGCAACTTACTTCTATTATCTAAATACGAACACAGCCTTAAAAACTCAAATTGCGATTCTATACACAAGACAACAAAACGGATGTCTTCTTGCCTCGGGGGTTAGCAGCTAGCCCAAAGAAACAAATTCCATTAATCCACCCTACCACCAAAGAGCATATCCTTGCTCCAAGAGATATTGCCAATGCATTTAAAGATTATTATAGTGCACTATACAATCTCAAAGACAACCCCTCTATCTCCTCCCCAACCGAGTCCGTTATAGACGACTTTCTAGGAGGAATCTCCCCTCTCTCTCTACGACACAATTGCAAGAACTAATTCCCCCATCACTTTGACTGAGGTACTACAAACATCAAACAACACCCAAAAATAAATCTCCTGGCCCAAGATGACTACTACCAGAAATTTGCCCATCTTCTGCCTCCATCTAGTACAGTATTTCACCAAAGCGGCCACAATTAGTAGTTTGCCACCTGATCTCCTAGCAGCACTAGTCGTCACCGTCCCGAAACCTGGCAAATCGCCCAATATCGCTACTCATGGAAACCTCAAGCTTTATGCAAAGATCCTGACCACAAGACTAATGAACTATGCATCAGAACATACGGGATGATCAGACGGGATTCACCAGGGGTAGGAAGCACCGCATAACACCAGACGAATTATCTCTCTGATTAAGTTTTGTGAACGACACCAAATACCTGCCACATTCTTGATGGTGGACGCCGAGAAGGGTTTGACTGAGTCATCTGGACGTATGCCTTCTCGGCTCTACGCAAGTTCGGATTTTCGGGCTAATATATTCAGCAATACAGGCCCTCTATTCTAATCCCAATGCGGCCGTGTTTGTAAATGGGGCACTGTTTAGATCTTTTCCCCTATCCAATGGAACAAGGCAGAGCTGTCCTGTCCCCATCTTTTTCAACCTCTCGATTGAACCTCTCACCGAAAAAAAATTAGAACACATCCAGGGATCAGAGGCAAAGAAGTGGGATCCACTTGCCACAAGATTGCCCTATTTGCTGATGACATCATTCTAATGAACACCCAGACCCACGTTATCCCTCCACCATATTTTCCAGCTTTACTACCTTGTGAGTCACATAGGAGGGGGACAGTTGTTTTGTCCATAGAAGCTGTTTATGCTGAATTCCACCACCAATTCTCACATTTATGTTGGCCATAACACAATATCCAATATTGAAAAACTAACAATCTCCAAATAACAGTAAATAATAAGTTTAGATTTGATTGAATCATATACACCAACACGAAATACAAAAACAGTATTAAAGAGTAAATATGCAGTTCACATAGGAGTGGTAGTGGGATCCATATATTTTCCATGGGCAATTTAGGACAGGAACAGGGGTAGAGTTACACATATAAAGTTCCACAATTATATGACCACCACACTGTAATTATTTGTAGTACCTTGGCAAGGTATTTCCTGCTTGAAGAGTAGTGGGACATTGTAAGTTGCCTGTGCACTGATGGACTAATCAGACCATCGAAAAAATCTATAAAGTGCTAGTGCATAAGACGTCACATCATTTCACGTACATATAACATTAATGTTTTACTAGACCCAGAAAAACATCACCTTCCCTGTTAAAATGCCCTTGTGCACCACAACCAAATGCCTCAGCCTTCGTTGGGGATATGTCTATCAAGTATAGATGGGTTTATATGTGGATGGTAACCAATAGAATGCGTGGACGCTCACTGTTGTCTATATTCATACTGTTCACAAGGTACTATCGGGCGCACGCCGCGTTGGAGGCCGCCGCCTCCCACTGAGGCCCGTCCAACCCCACATGACCGGTCGTGTGATGCTAACGTCACTGCAGACAGTGAGCCGGAACGGGCTGTCAGATCGGAGGCAGACAGACCTCCGTGCGTGCGTGCGCACACAGGAACATGTTGCCAGTGAGTGGCTATTTAAAACATGCGATTCTCCTATCTTTTGTGTCAGTGGAGGTGGATCCTACTAAGCTACCAACTATGGTTGTGTGCACTCAAGATGTATCCTACCATAGGATCAGAAGAGAATGTTTACTAATGTTTACTCAAACATTATTCAAGGAATCATATATCATCAACCTTGAATGATCTAATGTGTCTAACCAGGTTCTTCCCTATATCTCTCACATGTTATTATAATATAGTGCCTTGATAAAAGTGCAAAGTGCAGAAATGTAGAAAATGTGACATCTTAGTTATTTACATGTGCATACGTATGAATATCTAAAATATAAATCATGTACATATAAATTACATATTCAATAATTCCCAAAGTCCCGCAGCCCACATTACTATATCGTGCCATTCAATCATAAATCAAATCATAAACATAGTTGTTGTTTGTGAAAAACTGTTGAAAGTGTCCTAAGAAAGTGCATGTGCAATTGTCAACTCATGGCAGGCCAATTTTGATAAAACTATACTTATAACCTACTTGCCCCATCACCATAAGATTAAATTGTGGAGAAAATTTATTTCATTTAGAAATCAAAATGACGTGACTTAAGTGCTATAATATATTACCCTGTTACAGACACCATATCATAATTACATCAAAAATTATCAAAGTTGTAAACATTGTGAAAGTTATCAAAAAAGATAATAAAGTAAGCAAGAATATATATATATATATATATATTCCATCAATTGATGACGGCTGGATACAAATATATTATACTACATATAGATGTTAGTAGTAAAGCGTCCATACCTTATGTCAAACCGCACTTCCTGAAAGTGACAGGTACCACGACCCCTTGATTCGAAGTACACGCCCCTTTGATTTAGTCTTATTTCTTCTCCCTTTTTTTTATGGAGTTTCTATAAGTGCGGTGTGCAGGTTTGTGTAATGTGTGGGTGCCTGGAGGTTGTGCAGAGTGAACCCCCTTTATGTGATCTGAGCAGATTCATATTATATTGAATGCTTGTAGTAAGCAAGACAGGAAAGACCACAGTGTGGCGCAACTTCACTTTGGTAAGAATTTATTGCAATGAACTACGCGTTTCGCGCTTGGACCAGCGCCTCGTAGGTTCGGCAACAAGATAAAAGGTAACATTCATGCTATATATATACACAGAGGCTGGGAGCCTCATTCTCAAAAAGGGGAGGTACGTCATGGGTAAGATAGTGTGGGATCAGTCCCTCAGTCCATCAGTGGCAGCCCTGTGTTTTTACAGGTTAAAACATAGATATTTGAATAATACACAATGACAATCAAATAATAACACAATAACACAATAATAACACGCCATGGGGAACTCGGGATTGCCCTAGCTACGTCACCTGTTTATGGGGCGATTCGAAGCCAACATCACCATTGCATCACCATTTGGTCCAAAATTCTATTGTTAGAAGATAATAGATGACCTTTTTATAATTTGGAATGGGAGTGAAACCGAAGCCCAAGCCTTTGTAAACCATACAAACAATAATAATTGGGGGCCTCAAATTCACATCTACCTTCGATTCCAATCGGTTTATCTTCCTAGACCTGGAAATAGGAAGAACAGTACCAACCAAATTGTTACTAAACACATTCAAGAAAGTTGATGAAACGTTACCTCAACATAACAGTGCCCATTACAACAAATGGCTGGAGAATATCCCTTTAGCTCCAATTCCCAGAATAAGGAGAAATTGTTCAAACCCTTACTGACTACAAAATTCAGGCTAAAGTGATCTTCAAGAGGTCCTCACGAAAGGATACCGAAAACACTCATACAAAATGCTTATACAACAAAAATCTACACACCAGTCAAAAGGAATGTCTCTCCCCAAAAAAAACAGAAAACTAAGCTCTCACAATTCTAAGACTACAAAAAATAACTTTATACACCACCTTTGACAAGGTAACCAGGCTATCAGAAACCTATTACAAAAAAACTGAAGATATGAGAGAGATCCACATTTGGCAAAGACTTGCCAATTACTCTCTAGATTACATTTAGAAAAGCTAGAAGCTTAAAGAACATCATCGCCCCAGTAAACTAAGGAACTCAAAAAAACTGAAGTGACACAAGGGAGAACACCGCCGAAAGGAGCATATAATGCCACCATAAAAATGCCTGTGTGCTCTTCCATCACAGACAAAAAGACTCTTTCATTCAATATACCAGAGAACAATTCAAAATCAACATAGTAAGAATGGACATGTGATTCTAAATATATAATATATTATGTTAATACCCTGCAACTGGGGGCTACAGTATGTGGGACGTACCGACACATCCTGAGGATGGCGACTGAACGGGGCACGGATGTCAAGACTAACCGGTCTTTTACCTTCAAAGTTTATCTATACATCTAACCAGCCATACATAATAAGATTTTAAGCTGTATTATGATCACTCCCGTTGAACACATCCCGGAGGATACCCCAGATAGAAAACTATATTAACAAAAAAGAATCTTATTGATTCTACAGGCTACAACACATTAAACCCTGAAGGTTTAACATAAGCTATAAGAGACCTTTCGCAAATTGAGATATACGGCCACCACACTCCAAGGAACTAGCAGACCTAACTACCTCATCATAATGTAAGAGCCACCCGACTGAAAAGTATAGGACACTATGCTCCTCACGTTGGTCCTTTTGACACAAAAAAACGGAAACCTTTTTGTCCACATGACCGGCTTCGTAAATCTTTCTTCAAGCGTCCGAACACAAGAACTTTAACTAAAGCGTCGCGGTTACATGACCACAAGTAGCCCACAGAGGTACACCCTCTCTCCCTCAGTCGATGAGTTAGAGAATCCACCTTTGAGTCCGCACAGGTCCGCAACCAAACATAAGCCCCAACAATACACCCTTCGCCACTGGATCCAGGTAAACCCCTTTTTTTCTTTTTTCATAAATTTTTTTATGCCACTGATGGCAGCAGCATCTTCTATTCACAACAAAAAGCACAGAGAAAAAGAGTGCATCTCCAATGGCTTCAAGGGTATTGCAAAACCTCAAAATTTTTATTAGTACAAAAACAAAAATCATCAGCGACTACTAAAAACATTTAAAACAAAAATGACATACCAAACACACGTCCAGTGACCTGGTGTAGGTTCAAGCAACCAACCCGTGACTATTCTGCTGTCAATCACTCAATATGATTATTGTACCTCCCCAAAGAACAACGCCTGCAGCCTGATCATGCACAGCAAAATATATAATAAAGTGGCTAGACGTGCTAATAAAAAATGAGAGAAGATATATGCTGGTAAGAATCAGAGGTAGGTGACAATGATCAAGGGAAGAGGAAAGTTCATGAGGATTGAAAAGTTACAACATAAAGGTCGGCATGCGTCCAAGGGAGGTAAGCAAGGACAGTAGGCACGTGGCTCCCCCACTGCGTTTGCGTCGCACAAAGGGCAACTCCTATCCCACCATTGGGGTGGGTGTTTCTATCTTACCCCATGACGTACACTCCCTTTTTGAGAATGAGGCTCCAGCTCTGTGTATATATATTAAGCGGCATGAATGTTAACCTTTATCCTTGTTTGCCGAACCTGACGAAGGCGGGTGGTCTCAGCGGCGAAACACGTAGTTCAGTTTGCAATAAAGATTTTACCAAAGTGAAGTTGCGCCTCACACCTGTGGATCTTTCTGTCTTGTTACATAACAAGGCTCTCACACCGGCGGGGATTCTACTTTCTGGACGTTCAATTCACCTTTGTGGCTTCCACCCCCATCTCGCTCCACTTGTACTACATGCTAGGCTAAAGATAGCCGCAAGGTGAGCAGCTTTTATTAGCCTTTTTTAATACCTTTTTTATCAAACCTTACACTTGAGTCATTCGCCCTGGTCTTTTCCCTTCTCCTCCTTGATTCATAGATCGGTCCAGACTCTCCCATATTATATTGGAGTTTAATTTTACTTTAATTGGGCTTGTATAACATTTATATACATTGTTTAATCAGAGATAAAAGGGTGGGCTGGCGCGTGTGCAGAGAGGCTGTGAGGGGCTTTCGCAGAGTGAACCCCTTATGTGATCTGTACTGCAGTATTTAGTTATATGGATGTCACACATAGTTTAATTTAAACTTAATGGTGGTGTTAAACTTTATATGCATATGTTTAATAAGATAAATTACAAAAATGAAACAAATGAAACATACGCCTCAATGTTTTAACGTTTTATTGAGAAAAATTGTATACAGAAAAGAATAATAAAAAATGTATATAAAATTTCGACAAATGCATTACAGCCTAGACGGGAGTTTGTAATAAGTTTAGAGGACTTAGTGTAGCTCTGGTGTCCTTATATTCCAATAGCACATTAGTTAATGCCACATCCGCAAAGGACAGTGTTAAATAATACAACCAAGACCTGTTCTGTGTAAGTGATACGATGTACGCTATAGCTTTTCAGCTTCATTTCCCACCACTATTCTATTTTCTGATGACAGTTACCACTAGCTTCAAACCAATCTGATGCTAAAATTCAGCGTTACTTTGCAGGTGGCAGCTACCGCATTAGGACAAGTTTCGAATTAAATTCAGTCATGCCAAGCCCTAACTGAACAAAATAGCCAGGGTGGACGTCCCGGAGCACGCTGTCCAGGAACGTTTTGAACGGCTTCGTGCACAGATATAACAGATCTTCAAATGAGTGAATCGATCTAACTTCACAAACTAAAAGTGATCTGTGTTGATCCTCAACACTTCGTGTTTTTTATTTTTAAAGTCTTAGGGGATTCTCTAGATGGAAAAAAATGCTCCAAGTCACGACGGACACCTGGTTTGAGCATTTAATGTTTCACCATGTTGTGTGAGTGCTGGTATTTACAGGGTTCATGTGCTGGGGGACTTCAAGTGATATTCATAATCAGGTTATACCTGGTGTGTGAGCGAGGGCGTATTTGCAGGATTCATGTGTTGGGCTCTTATACACCATCAAGCTCAATGGGTTTGGAAGTGAGGAGTAGTTTTTGACAGCGATTGTACTTGGTCGTGTACCTCCGCATAAATTATGTTTCCTAGCAGCAGTGAACGCTAGCATATCAGTGTTTTTCTAGCACGCTGTAATGTCAGCGATTTTTTAAAAAGAAAGGCTGTGCATTTGTTAATTTGTTCAGGCCCCCCTACCAGTCAATATCTAGTCATAAATTATGTTCCCCAGCATATCTTTTTTATACACAGCAGTACGCTCTTGACAGGCGTTCGTAGGTATGATATGTCTTGTATTATTGTAAGGGAACTGTGCCTAGGCTAACGGTAAAATACCTTATCATACATGAATTTATTTGATTGCATATTCGTCAGAAAGTGTTTTCGTATTTGAAGGCCGTCAAACGGATAATGGAATTATATATTTCTACAGAGCGCCAAGGTTTTCTGAAAAGGATAACTCATTGCCGTGTATGTGAGTCGTGCTTATTTTTGCAAACCCAAACATGTTTGGTTTTTTTGGTTTATAAAGTGTGGCTTACGACAGTATCTTTGTAACTTTATATTCTGCCGCTTCGGGATTGAAGGTGGTAATGATGGCGATATTTTAGAGATTTTATGGCGTATTTCCATTACAGCTTCTGTTGCAAAGGGCATCGTAATTCGTAGTGCTTGAATGCTGTAGCTTGAGTTAAGGGGCGCGTCGTTTATTTCCTATTTGCTTCAAAAAAGTCTTGATAAGGTCTGTAGCAAAAGTAAAGGAGGGACCCACATTTAAATTCAAACATCAAAACTCGTCTAGGAATATAAATATTAGAAGCAAATACCAGAAAAATAATAATATAATAAAATATTAGTTGTTATATATTGAAGACTTACACACTGGTACATGTGTTGGTCATTGGATATTGAGATGTGTTTCCGATAGAGATTGACAGGCATATCATAGACGGGCGTCTGTTGGGGTGTGGCCGGTTAGCCTATGCGGGTTGCATATTTCTTTAAAGTCCAGTTGTTAGGCTTTTCAATTTTTCCTGGATCGCGCTGAAAACAGTTTATATATCGATTAATGATTCATAGATATTATTACATTAGCTAGACATTTTTGCACCAATACCGATGTAGGCATCTATATTACCTTTTCTACCCTCGCCGCTCCGATTTGTTCTCTCGAAATCCGAGTACACGGTCCTCTATTACAAAAACAATCGTGCCTTTGCTCCCTGAAACAATGTAATTATAAATGTGGTGCCCCCCCCCCTTCAGAAATAATCTCCATTGTTGTCTTTATCCGTACCCCCCCTCAGCGCCGTCATAGCAGAATTAAATGGCGTTCCGACGACGACTCCTGGTATAATTTCACTGGGCACACACCACACTCTTGAGCGCTGGCTGCGTCGAGTACGGCACGTCAAATGAGTCAGCAATATCAGAGTCAGAAATGCCACTTAAACACTTCGATAGAAACAGCAATGCAATATAGAACAGCTTAAACGCGGTTGAGAGAAAAAAAAAAGAAATAATAGATTATGGGATACCCTATTGAGAATCGTGATCCTATGGGCTAGGGCAACATAGTATCTGATTCTGAGATCAAAAAAAATAATCTCATTAATAGCGACCGTAAAACTACACAGCAAATTACTGTAAAATAAAAGGAATAAAAAAAAAGTAGCTACAAATTACTTGTTGATGGATTGTATGAAGTTGGTCGTGACGAAATTTGATTGAAAGAGCCTTATTAAGATGCACAGTAACTTAACGAAAGTGTTTGCAGAAGCAGCCTGTTCCTATTTCCCCCTCCCCCCTCCCTTCCGCTCCCCTCCTCCTCTCTCCCTTACCATCCCGCTGCTTGGCCTGTTGAAAAACTCTCTGGTCAGCATGAAGTCGGAAGCTTTGCGCTCATCACAAGAGACAGGGGAAGAAGATTCACTTGTTGATAGCCAAAGCACCCTCAGGTCTGTTTCTCAGCACATATCGGAGGAGGATGAGGAAGAAGAGGAGGAGAATGTTGGCGAGACAGAAGAGGGGAGCATTGCTCAGTCCTTCACTGTTCAGTGTGTATGGGCAGAAGAAGAGGAGTTGAAGGAGGAGGAAATGGACAGTCAGGCCAGTGAGGGGAGTGAATTCTTGCGAGTTGGGACTCTGGCGCATATGGCAGATTTCATGCTAGGCTGCCTATCCCGTGACCCTCGCGTTCAAAGAATTTATTCCAACATAGATTACTGGGTATTCACTCTCCTGGACCCACGGTACAAGCAAAATCAGGCATCTATATGGACGACTTTGGGAGGCAGCTATGGAGATGATGTGCGGAGGTAGCAATGGAGACAACGTGTGGAGGCAGCAATAAAGACGACGGGAGGTAGCAATGGAGACAACGTGTGGAGGCAGCAATAAAGACGACGTGTGGAGGCTGCTATGGAGATAATTAAATTTGGATAGTGCCTGTATGTGGCAGCCCAAAAAAGTTTTCAAACCAGAGGAGCAGGTAGGTGGTCCTCCAGAAAAATTAAATACATAGAGTACTAAAGCTAGAGCCAGTTGGCCCTGGCAAAAAATAGCCATTTTCCTCTGCTTTAGTGTACAAAGAGGAGGAGAAGGAGGAAAGCCATTTTCCTCTGCTTTAGTGTACAAAGAGGAGGAGAAGGAGGAAAATGAGGAGGAGGAGTGCATACATTAGGTGAGCTTCTTTCACCTGGTGGAGAATGGAAATCCTGAGAAATCCTGGCTTTATTCATCTTGATAAGCTGACGCTTATCATCGCTGTCAGTCGACAGGCGTGTACGCTTATCGGTGATGATGCCACCAGCTGCACTGCAAACCCACTCTGACAACACGCTAGCGGCAGGGCAGGCAAGAACCTCCAAGGCGTACAGCGCCAGTTCGTGCCACATGTCCAGCTTTGAAACCCAGTAGTTGTAGGGATCTGTGTGATTATTTAGGATGATGGTATGGTCAGCTACGTACTCCCTCACCATCTTTCTGTAAAGATCAGCCCTACTCTGCCGAGACTGGGGACAGGTGACAGTGTCTTGCAGGGGTGACATAAAATTGGCAAAGGCCTTGTAAAGCCTACCCCTGCCATTGCTGGACAAGCTGCCTGCTCGCCTACTCTCCCTCGCTACTTGTCCCGCAGAAGTACGCCCTCTGCCGCTAGCGCTGTCAGAAGGGAAATACTTCTGCGCACCAGGGCCTGCTGGTATTCATGCATTCTCACACTCCTTTCCTCTCCAGGGATGAGAGTGGAAAGATTTTGCTTGTACCGTGGGTCCAGGAGAGTGAATACCCAGTAATCTCACATCATCTCCATAGCTGCCTCCCAAAGTCGTCCATATAGATGCCTCCATACATCGTCCCCTTAGCAAATGAGCTGTGTCAGGCAGAATTTTGGGTTGTTTTCATGGCTTCCACATCAAACTTGTTAACTTTGTCGCCACCCTGCTGTGTTATCCACAAAATATACTGGCAAACTTTTATTATTTACCGATATTATTTCAGCGCTTCTTGCGCATCTGCCTCACCCGGCATAACCAAAACTTATAAGAACAGTACTACACTTGATCTTATACAAAAGGTTCTTAGAAGTGCTGTTTGTAGCCCCCGCCTTCTTTGAAAATTATAATTTTTTCAAAGTAAACGCTTCTGGCCCCCAGGCCCATTTTGGGTGGGGAGGAGCCGAGAGACAGGGGCTTGGACAGGCGAAAGCTCGCCTGGCAGTGGACTGCCAGCTCCATCATAAGATTAGGCAGCCTCAGAGGCATCCATGCATACTGCCCCTGCTGTTTCCTGTCCATTTCGCCTCCACGATCCTCCACAGCGTCCACGAATGTCTCCATGCGCAACTTTCAACTCTCTATACGCTGGAGCGCGAGAGGATATACAGCACATCATCCCCTTAGCAAATGAGCTGTGTCAGGCAGAATTTTCAGGTGTTTAACCAGATACATAATGGAACTCGGCCCATCTGTCGCCACCATGCTGGAGACCTGAAGTTGCAATCATAGCAGCGCAATATGGATGCCCCATACTGTCGCTCCTAATCATGGAACCATTTCCGAAAAAACAATTAAAAATAGAACCGCTATACTATTCCATTATTACTAGATAAAATATTCAAACGACCCCGCTGGCTTTGAAAATGATAATTTTTTCAAAGTAATTGCTTCTGGCCCCCAGGCCCATTTTGGGTGGGGAGGAGCCGAGAGACAGGGGCTTGGACAGGCGAAAGCTCGCCTGGCAGTGGACTGCCAGCTCCATCATAAGATTAGGCAGCCTCAGAGGCATCCATGCATACTGCCCCTGCTGTTTCCGGTCCATTTCACCTCCACCATCCTCCACAGCGTCCACGAATGTCTCCATGCGCAACTTTCAACTCTCTATACCCCAGACGCGGGAGTGCGAGAGGATATATAGCACATCATCCCCTTATCAAATGAGCTGTGTCAGGCAGAATTTTCAGGTGCTTCACCAGATACAGAATGGAACTCGGCGCATCTGTCGCCGCCATGCTGGAGACCTGAAGTTTCAATCATAGCAGCGCAATATGGATGCCCCATACTGTCACTCTTAATCATGGAAGTCGTCTCCATGGCTGCCTCCACATGTCGTCCCCTTATCAAACGAGCTGTGTCAGGCTAATTTTTCGGGTATTTCACCAGATACATTATGGAACTTGGTCACTATGTCGCCACCATGCTGTGTTATTGACTAAATATACCGTCAACCTTTTGTTCACATAGGAAATCATTTCAGCGCTTCTTGCTCACCTCCTTTGGTTCCTCTCTGCCACCCATTAGTTTGAAGCCTGAGTCCATTTGGGGTATGTCGCCATGCCACTCTCTAGCCTGCCGCTGCTGCCTCTGCATGCCGTCTTCTATAGTGTCAGGGTCAATTATTGGATGTTTTAGATGCTATCTAGCCTCATTCGGTCACTCTGTCATCGCCATTCTGTTGCCCATAATTTTGGCATAATGGTGCGATTAAGCAGCCTCAGAGGCATCCATGCATGCTGCCCCTGCTGTTTCCTGTCCATTTCCTTGGTGTTTCCATCATTTTCTGAGGTTTCAAGGTGTTTGGTCAAGCTTCCCTGTGCAGACCCTTGGTCCCCTCGTTATTCGAGATGAGCACTCGAGCATCGGGAAAAGTTTGTCTCGAATAACGAGCACCCGAGCATTTTAGTTCTCACTCATCTATAGTCAGGAAGTGAGGAGGGATGTGCTAAAATAAGTAGGATTTACACAACTGTTTAAAAGTACATTGCGATGTACAGTTTCACATTATTTAGATTATTTTGCACAAACATATCCATTCCGCGATCATTATGTTTTAAATCATTTGTAAAAAACTGTAACAAATAGACCCGTCGCTAAATTATAAAGCGTAAAAATGCAATAATTCTTGCAGAAAGAGCTCATGGTATCCTGTAATTGTTTGTTCTGATAAGTGTATGTTTTGCAGTTTCTTTTTAAAAAATGTATAAATTCTTTTGGGAATATCTCAGCATCAGGAGAGAAGCCATAGCTATCAAAAAATATGGCATCCTTCTTGTTACATAGTATAATTAATATCCAGTGACTGCCTGGTTTGCGGGAATCATCTGTATTCACTATAAAAGCTGCAGGTCTTTGAACTACTTTATGTTCAGATAGGAAATCACACGGAAATACGCCGGCAAATATATGTCTCATACAAGTGTCCAGTAGAGCAAGGCTTGTAAGCTCCAAATTATCCATCGCTAGTTATTCAGTATTTCTCTTTTGTTGTTTATTTCCAGTATATTAGTGTTTAGCGCATACACTATCTTATTCACAGTGTGAGGCATCGGTTCTTATCTCAGCGTGTAGATTTCCAGACCTAATGAGAGAGAAATGATGCCTGATTCTTGATTCGGGGATAAATCAAAGGCAAAGAATGTGTAACTGCGCATAAACTCGTCACGGTCTATAGCTAAACCGCTATCAGATTTATGTTTTCCTGCGATGTGTACAAGCGCAGCATACTCTCTAATGGCTAATTCAGCCTCAAAATTTGGTTGAAAGGGTCTGGCAGGTATTTGTTGACCGTCCAAGTACAAAGCTACGTGATTTATATTATAGTGGTGGAAACATAGCAGATTTTATTGATAATTACAGCTAAAGCTGTCATTCTCCACAAAGCCTAGTATAACTGTTTTAGGGATTTGACCCAGGAACAGGTTCTCATGGTTGGTAATTCTTGCACCTCTTGGAATGCTGTACACTTTTAAACAAGCCCTATCGAGGCTTTATTTAGCGGTGGTTGTAAGCAGCACCTGGCTGTGGCCTATTCTGATGGCCGGTGCAACCTGTACTCTTTTCACATACAGGGCAGCGTGCAGGATTTGTATTTTATTCAGGGTCAACAGACATCAAGGTAAAAGCATCTTTATTTCTGGTCAGTCTGATCTTAAGTACAAGCTTTGGCTGATTAAATATATCTGCAAAAATCGGGCCAAAAAGTTTGATCGGTTTAGATTATAACTATAAAGGTTGTCGGATTGTGAAATAAGACGGTCTCCTAGAGTTATGTCCGCTTGATTGAAAAGCGTGGCTATCGGGTAGTTAATAAAGGCAACACGGGCTCCGTCAGGAATATTTGTATTATCGTTCTTGACAATACGACAATTTACTTACAACAGCGTGTTATTTAGGTCATAATAATATTCACCACTGCCTGATATAAAGAACTCCAAAGGAGCATTGTCCATCAGAACTACAATAGGTTGTACTTCTACAAAAAGAGATTTTTCAATACTCGTCTGTGTGGGCGGTATATCAAGAATGTCCAATTCTGATTTTGTACACTCTACGGAACCATCGTGTATGAAGGATCTGGTAAATGACTAGAAGGTGTCTTCTCCTGAGCGTCTGGTTGAATTCTGATGCCGGCGCCTCTTGCGCACTACAGTCTTATTCATGAGGAGAGCCAGGTGAAAAGAAGGTTGGGAGCGGTCTTATCTTTTACGAGTCTTTTTTGCAATATAAACAAGTCCGGACCCTTCCTGAGCTTACTGGCTGGGACATACTTATACAAGCCATGGCTGAACTAAATATACCCTCTTTAGTTGTGGGTAATTCAACTACGCGAGAGAATCTTGAAGAAATCAAAATGTCACTGATTGAACCATTCGAATCATTCACTCCCACACGCAGAGGACTGTCTATTTCATCCACCCCAACGGGGATAACACAGGGAAGTTTACTCTGCTTGGTTAACTCTGTAATGGAATTGTCAGAATTTTTTTGTCTGAATATATTTTATTATTCTTTGCTGAATAAATTAAACTCATTGTCTTTTTGTATCAGATTAATGCAATTTTCTGAATTTTTTATACATTTTATTATTCTTTGCTGTATAAATTTTTGCTCAATTAAACGTTAAACATTGAGGCGTTTCATTTTTGTTTCAATTTTGTCATTTTATCTATGATTAAACATTGTATATAAATGTTATACACACACAATTAAAGTTAAATTAAACTATGTGTGCCAACTAGAGATGAGCGAACACTAAAATGCTCGGGTGCTTGTTATTCGATACAAGCTTTTCCCGATGCTCGGGTTCTCGTATCGAATAACGAACCCCATTAAAGTCAATGGGAGACCCGAGCATTTTTTTAGTAAAAGAGAACATTAAAAGAACAGTGCATAATAAAATATCCCAGATGTTTACTGATGTTTTACTTGTAAGAAAAAATTGAAATAACACTATTCTTCACTTTCCAGGTGTTCGCGCGTGTCTCCCGCTAAGTTAGGAGATGTTCAGAACATCTGGAATGTGAAGAATAGTGTTCTTTCAATGTGTTCTGCACTTAAATGTTCGTGTTTTCACAGTTTTTAATGTTTTAATTCTATTCTTCACTTTGCAGCTGTGCGCGCAAAACATCAGTAAACATCTGGGTTATTTTATTATGTAATAAAAATACTGTTCTTCACTTAATTTAATGCTCGATCTCGAGCCGGCGAGATACTCGTCCGAGTAACGAGCCGGTCCGAGTATGCTAATACTCGACCGAGCAGTATACTCGGACGAGTATACTCGCTCATCTCTAGTGCCAACTAATATAATATGAATATGCTACATATCACATAAAAGGGGGTTCACGCTGCACAGCTTCCATGTACCCACACATTACAACAACCCTGCACCCTCACCTTACAGAACCCCATAAAAAAGGGAGAGAAATAGGACTAAATCAAAGGGGCGTGTACTTCTGAATCAAAGGGGGCGTGGTACCTGTCACTTTCAGGAAGTGGGTGGTTTGACATAAGGTATGGATGCTTTACTACTCATATCCTCACAGTGGCTGAAAAATGCCATGCTTACTGGAAACAATTATGGACATGGATGCGCTATAACGTACCCAGGGTGAGACTGTCTATTATAATTTTTTTTGATCTCTTGGCCAGCAGTAGTACAGGAGGCACTCAGTTACCTTTGCTGTGAGAATGCAATCTCGCCTTCAGCTCTCCAGGTAGTGCCTCTCCTACTGCTTATCATGTCTGCATTAACCCTTGTTATATATATATATATAGTATCTAAATTTGGTAAATATTTACAATATTGCAAACTAAAAAACTGTGGTGAGATTGGCCTTTATAAATTTGTTTGCCTAAAGACACGACAAATGTCTATAAGGTTTTTTAGTGTAACACTATTTACGAGTTAGCCAGTGTGAGCAATGGTAGAACGGCTCACTTGCTTCAATTAGACGTCAAAGCAGAAAACTCTGTACAGCAGGTAGTAGAGCTTCAGGAGAGCATGCTCCACGGCATGTGGACACAATTCACCAATGCTCAAAGACATATTATAAATAGGGTCTGTATGCGGAGGAGTTCCATTATGATACTGTGTGATGGAATGTGTTGTTTCTCAAAGGAAACAGTAACTCCTCTGCACACAGCATTGTACAGCAGAGTACAATGATTATTACACAAGTTTTGTAATCGTGCAAGTGAATGTTACAAGGTAGCTACCACATAAATATTGTTGGTAATTTATCTACATGTCTGATAGAAAAATCTATACATGTTACAACATAGTAACCACATGGTTGATATTGAGAAAGTGCGCCCATCCAAGCATATCCTCACAGTGGCCAAAAAATAAACTCTAGACCATGCTAGCTAGAAACAATTATAGACATGTAAGTATGTGCAGTGATATGCTATAACATGCAAAATTGAATAAGCTAAGATAAAACTAACTATTATAAAATTGCTTTAACTAGATACATGCAATAATGTATTGGGTAATTGTTTATAATGTAACAGGCTAAAAAACAGTGGTGAAAGTAGGCTTTAAAATAAATTTGTCAGGGCGTGTCCTAGCCACTGAGCAAGATGGCTGCGTGATCCAGAGCTCCGTGCCACCACAGCTCACAAAACCCCTTCTTCTTGCCAGCGACTGCAAACCCTGGAGAGAAAAGGGTCAGCGACACCCCAATAAACATATGGGCAAGAAGGGAGTTCAACAAGCCAAACGGACAAATCCAGCAGTTCTTCCCAGCTGTCAGGAAAAGACAGAGAAATGCCGCTGGTGGCACGCGATTGAGCAAGACCAAGCTCCAACAGATCCATCCTCCGGACCTCTAACCTCCAATCATCAGAGAGTGTCTCCCACGTTTGAGTTTCCTAGTAAGAGGTCCGACACGCCGTCCCCAACAATATCTAAGATGGCGACCGCAAATAGACCCACTAAACAGCTCCCGCACCTCCAGCCCTTGCAGGGGAAAAAAGTGGCGCAGCGTCAACCCGAGCGACACAATGTGGCGCAGTTTCCCTCTTCTAGCCCATCGAAGCAGTGCCAGAAACTACAAACTGTGGTTGTGTCCACTGTAAAGTTGTCAAAGTGTCAGCAAGTCTATAGACAAGGAGATAGCTGCAGCCCATGATGCATTTGCCACCTTCCAAACCACTGATAAAGCAGTGTCAGAAAACACATTAAAGGGAATGCTGGAAGCCCTAAGAAGCTCTATCACTGCTAACATGCTTCAAATGGTGACTCCGTTCCAAACTGCCATCAAAGAAGTCCAGGCTTCTGTTACACACGTAGAGACAAAAATGGCTGAATATGCCTCAGCATATAATGACCTTGCCGACAACCACCTAGCACTTGAAGATAAGGTCCAACAACTTCAATCAAAAATGACAGATATTGAGGATCGCAACCGTCGCAATAATATAAAATTTAAAGGAATCCCGGAAAACATACCAGCGCACAAGCTTTTGGACTATGTGCAGCAAGTGACAAAACAGCTTCTTCCTACACTAGCAGAACACAAACTCGCTATAGACAGGGCCCATAGGTTCCCTAAGCCCAAGAACCTACCGAACACTGTACCTCGAGATGTCCTGGCTCTATTTGTCTTCTTTCAAACCAAAGACCAACTATTAGCATACTCCAGAAAACATCAACCTCTCCCGACAAAATTTGCAGCGATCAAAATGTTTGCAGACCTCTCAGCAGCAACCCTCCAGGCACGCAGAAATTTTCACCCAATAACTCTCCTACTACGACAGCATAACATCAAGTACAGATGGGGATTCGCCATCAAGCTATTGATAAAGTATCAAGATGCTGTGCACTCTGTCTCATCGGTGTCAGAAGGTATGCCACTCCTCGACTCTTGGGATCTGGAAGAAGATCATTATCGACCATTGGGCAAACCACCAGCCACGGATGGTAACCACAGACCTGGG
Source organism: Engystomops pustulosus (assembly GCA_019512145.1). Lineage (NCBI taxonomy): Eukaryota > Metazoa > Chordata > Amphibia > Anura > Leptodactylidae > Engystomops > Engystomops pustulosus. The sequence goes on along the minus strand of WNYA01000180.1, from coordinate 67,181 downwards.
GACTGATCAGGTCACATACCATAAACTTATGTTTTGCTTGTCTTGGCTCTAAAAACCATTATTATAGCTGTGGATGGCCCAGGGTCATGTTGAGTCCTTTCTGCCCCACATACGTTTTGAGTACATTTCTGTACCTAAAATCTCTTTGTTATTGTAAACTGTATTAGTTTACTGTGTTTTAGTTGTACTAATCATAAGACCTAATTTACTCTAACCTAACAAAATTAGAGTGTACTTAGTTAATTGAAAGTATATAAAGTCCAGATTCCAAGCGACTAATCGCAACGTCAGATCCTGGCCAGTGGGCGTTTAGATACTGTCCTTAAACAACAGAGGCCTAAATAGCCCGTTTAAACGGTCTATGCTCTGGAAAGAAGCACAAACACAAAAATGTGCAATAATATGTGCACAAGAAACCCATGCAAACAGAACAACCATTCACCTTCTAAAACATAGAAACTTCCCAACTATAATTGCCTCCTCTTTTGAGCAAAAGAAGAGAGGAGTCCTTATAGCTTTTCATTCTTCATTAGACCTAACAATACACTAACAATTGGTAGACCCACAAAGCAGGTACATTGTGGTAGTATGCACGATCAACAATATTGACCTAACTATAGTAAATGTATATGGTCCGAACAAGCGACAAATTCACTTTATTCAAAAAGTACTGAGAGTCGCTAAGTACTCTCAGTACTTAGTGGAGATTTCAATATCACACTTGATCCTGCATCAGATAGTACCTCAATACCCAATCAGACTCCCCCACAGCTGAGCCCTACTTTATGGTCCCACGTTCGACACGCTAAAGAAAGGGATTACTCTTTTTATTCTTCTAGACACCAAATGTATTCTAGAATTGACCTATTCCTTGTGGAGAAACCCCTTTTAGATAGAGTTGAGAATGACGCAATAGGGGACATTGGGTGGTCCGATCATGCCCCAGTCACAATCACCCTCTCCGACCAACGTCCAAAACACAGCGACTATCTATGGAGACTCAATTCTTACCTGATAGCACATGATAAACACTCTAAGCAAATAGAGGGATACATAGAGGATTACTTTAGACTTAACACAACGAATGATGTAGATGAATTCACATTATGGGTAGCCCACAAGGTCTACGTGTGGGATGCAATTTCAAAATTAGGAGGCAGGGTTAAGAGAGAGAGGGAGAAACAGGTGCTTGAGGCCCTACAAAAAATCCACACTTGGGAAACACTGAACAAAACTAACCCAACCTCATCCTGTTCCAATGCGATAAAAGAAGAAAGAAATCACTTACGCAACTTACTTCTATCTAAATACGAACACAGCCTTAAAAAACTCAAATTGCGATTCTATACACAAGACAACAAAACTGGACGTCTTCTTGCCTCGCGGGTTAAGCAGCTAGCCCAAAAGAAACAAATTCCATTTATAATCCACCCTACCACCAAAGAGCATATCCTTGCTCCAAGAGATATTGCCAATGCATTTAAAGATTATTATAGTGCACTATACAATCTCAAAGACAACCCCTCTATCTCCTCCCCAACCGAGTCCGTTATAGACGACTTTCTAGGAGGAATCTCCCCTCTCTCTCTACGACACAATTGCAAGAACTTAATTCCCCCATCACTTTGACTGAGGTACTACAAACCATCAAACAACTACCCAAAAATAAATCTCCTGGCCCAGATGGTTACTCTAATGACTACTACCAGAAATTTGCCCATCTTCTCGCCTCCATCTAGTAACAGTATTTCACAAAGCGGCCACAATTAGTAGTTTGCCACCTGATCTCCTAGCAGCACTAGTCGTCACCGTCCCGAAACCTGGCAAATCGCCCAATATCGCTACTCAATGGAAACCTCAAGCTTTATGCAAAGATCCTGACCACAAGACTAATGAACTATGCATCAGACCTAATACGGGATGATCAGACGGGATTCACCAGGGGTAGGCAAGCACCGCATAACACCAGACGAATTATCTCTCTGATTAAGTTTTGTGAACGACACCAAATACCTGCCACATTCTTGATGGTGGACGCCGAGAAGGCGTTTGACTGAGTCATCTGGACGTATGCCTTCTCGGCTCTACGCAAGTTCGGATTTTCGGGCTATATATATTCAGCAATACAGGCCCTCTATTCTAATCCCAATGCGGCCGTGTTTGTAAATGGGGCACTGTCTAGATCTTTTCCCCTATCCAATGGAACAAGGCAGAGCTGTCCCCTGTCCCCAATCTTTTTCAACCTCTCGATTGAACCTCTCACCGAAAAAATTAGAACACATCCAGGGATCAGAGGCAAAGAAGTGGGATCCACTTGCCACAAGATTGCCCTATTTGCTGATGACATCATTCTAATGAACACCCAGCCCACGTTATCCCTCCACCATATTTTCCAGCTTTACTACCTTGTGAGTCACATAGGAGGGGGACAGTTGTTTTGTCCATAGAAGCTGTTTATGCTGAATTCCACCACCAATTCTCACCATTTATGTTGGCCATAACACAATATACACCTATTGAAAAACTAAGCCAATCTCCAAATAACAGTAAATAATAAGTTTAGATTTGATTGAAATCATATACACCAACGAAATACAAAAACAGTATTAAAAAGAGTAAATATGCAGGTTCACATAGGAGTGGTAGTGGGATCCATTATATTTTCCATGGGCAATTTAGGACAGGGAACAGGGGTAGAAGTTACACATATAAAGTTCCACAATTATATGACCACCACACTGTAATATATTTGTATGTACCTTGCAAGGGTATTTCCTGCTTGAAGAGTAGTGGGGGACATTGTAAAGTGCCTGTGCACTGATGGACTAATCAGACCATCGAAAAAAATCTATAAAGTGCCAGTGCATAAGACGTCACATCATTTCCTTAGATATAACATTAATGTTTTACTCAGCCCCAGAAAAACATCACCTACCCCTGTTAAAATGCCCCTTGTGCACCACAGACCAAAATGCTCCCCGATGCGTGTTTCGGCGCTAGCCTTCGTCTGGGGGATATGTCTATCAAGTATAGATGGGTTTATATGTGGATGGTAACCAATAGAATGCGTGGACGCTCACCTGTTGTCTATATTCATACTGTTCACAAGGTACTATCGGGCGCACGCCGCGTTGGAGGCCGCCGCCTCCCACCTGAGGCCCGTCCCACCCCACATGACCGGTCGTGTGATGCTAACGTCACTGCAGGACAGTGAGCCGGAACGGGCTGTCAGATCGGAGGCAGACAGACCTCCGTGCGTGCGTGCGCACACCGAGGGAACATGTTGCCAGTGAGTGGCTATTAAAACATGCGATTCTCCTATCTTTGTGTCAGTGGAGGTGGATCCTACTAAGCCTCCCAACTATGTTGTGTGCACTCAAGATAGTATCCTACCATAGGATCAGAAGAGAATGTTTACTCAATGTTTACTCAAAAATTATTCAAGGAATCATATATCATCAATCTTGAATGATCTAATTGTGTCTACCAGGTTCTTCCCTATATCTCTACATGTTATTATAATAATAGTGCCTTGATAAAAGTGCAAAAGTGCAGAAAGTGTAGAAAATGTGACATCTTAGTTATTTACATGTGCATACAGTATGAATATCTAAAATATAAATCATGTACATATAAATTACATATTCAATAATTCCCAAAGTCCCGCAGCCCACATTACTATATCTGTGCCATTCTAATCATAAAATCAAATCATAAAACATAGTTGTTGTTGTGAAAAACTGTTGTAAAGTGTCCTAAAGAAAGTGCATGTGCAATTGTCAACTCATGGCAGGCCAATTTGGATAAACTATACTTATAACCTATTGCCCCATCACCATAAGATTAAATTGTGGAGAAAATTTTATTTCTATTTAGAAATCAAAAATGACGTGACTTAAGTGCCATAATATAATTACCCTGTTACAGACACCATATCATAATTACATCAAAAATTATCAAAAGTTGTAAAACATTGTGAAAAGTTATCAAAAAAGATAATAAAGATAAGCAAAGATATATATATATATATATTCCATCAATTGATGACGGCTGGATACAAATATATTATACTACATATAGATGTTAGTAGTAAAGCGTCCATACCTTATGTCAAACCGCCCACTTCCTGAAAGTGACAGGTACCACGACCCCTTTGATTCAGAAGTACACGCCCCTTTGATTTAGTCTTATTTCTCTCCCTTTTTTTATGGAGTTTCTATAATGTGCGGGTGCAGGGTTGTTGTAATGTGTGGGTGCCTGGAGGTTGTGCAGAGTGAACCCCCTTTATGTGATCTGTAGCAGATTCATATTATATTGAATGCTTGTAGGTAAGCAAGACAGGAAAGATCCACAGTGTGGCGCAACTTCACTTTGGTAAGAATCTTTATTGCAAATGAACTACGCGTTTCGGCGCTTGGACCAGCGCCTTCGTCAGGTTCGGCAAACAAGATAAAAGGTAACATTCATGGCTAAATTATATACACAGAGGCTGGGAGCCTCATTCTCATAAAGGGGAGGTACGTCATGGGTAAGATAGTGGTGGGATCAGTCCCTCAGTCCATCAGTGGCAGCCCCGTGTTTTTTACAGGTTAAAACAATAGATATTTGAATAATAACACAATGACACAATAATAACACAATAACACAATAATAACACGGCCATGGGGACTCGGGATGCCCCTAGCTACGTCAACCTGTTTATGGGGCGATTCGAAAGCCAACATCACCATTGCATCACCATTTTGGTCCAAAATTCTATTGTATAGAAGATATATAGATGACCTGTTTATAATTTGGAATGGGAGTGAAACCGAAGCCCAAGCCTTTGTAAACCATATCAACAATAATAATTGGGGCCTCAAATTCACATCTACCTTCGATTCCAATCGAGTTATCTTCCTAGACCTGGAAATAAGGAAGAACAGTACCAACCAAATTGTTACTAAAACACATTTCAAGAAAGTTGATGGAAACAGTTACCTCAACTATAACAGTGCCCATTACAACAAATGGCTGAGAAATATCCCTTTCAGCCAATTCCGCAGAATAAGGAGAAATTGTTCAACCCTTACTGACTACAAAATTCAGGCTAAAGTGATCTTCAAGAGGTTCCTCATGAAAGGATACCCGAAAACACTCATACAAAATGCTTATACAAAAAATCTACACACCAGTCAAAAGGAATGTCTTCTCCCCAAAAAAAACAGAAAAACTAAGCTCTCACAATTCTAAGACTACAAAAAATAACTTTATCACCACCTTTGACAAGGGTAATCAGAAACCTATTACAAAAAAACTGGAAGATCCTGAGAGATGATCCACATTTGGCCAAAGACTTGCCAATTACTCCTAAGATTACATTTAGAAAAGCTAGAAGCTTAAAGAACATCATCGCCCCAAGTAAACTAAGGAACTCAAAAAAACCTGAAGTGACACAAGGGAGAACACCGCCGAAAGGAGCATATAAATGCCACCATAAAAAATGCCTGTGCTGCTCTTCCATCACAGACAAAAAGACTTTCTTTCATTCCAATATTACCAGAGAACAATTCAAAATCAAACATAGAATGACATGTGATTCTAACTATATAATATATTTAATAACCTGCAACTGTGGGCTACAGTATGTGGGACGTACCACACAATCCCTGAGGATGCGACTGAACGGGCACTGATGCAAGACTAAAGCCGGCTTTTTACTTCAAAGTTTATCTATACATCTAACCACCATACATAATAAAGATTTTAGCTGTATTATGATCACTCCCGTTGAACACATCCCGGAGGAAACCCCAGATAGAACAACTATACTTAACAAAAAAGAATCTTATTGGATCTACAGGCTACACACATTAACCCCTGAAGGTTTAAATGAAGCTATAGAGACCTTCGAAAATTGAGATATACGGCCACCACACTCCAAGAGAACTAGCAGACCTAACTACCCTCATCATAATGTAAGAGGCCACACCGACTGAAAATATAGTGAACACTATGCTCCTCACTTGGTCCTTTTTGACACAACAAACGGAAACCTTTTTGTCCCAGACCGGCTTCCGTAGAATCTTGCTTCAAGCGTCCGAACACAAGGAACTTTAACTAAAGCGTCCGGTTACCATGACCACAAGTAGCCCACAGAGGTACACCCTCCCCCTCAGCGATGAGTAGAGAATCCACTCTTGAGTCCCCCAGGTCCCAACCAAACATAAGCCCCAACAATACACCTTCCCACTGGATCCAGGGTAAACCCCTTATTTTTCTTTTTCATAAATTTTTTTTTATGCCACTGATGGACAGCAGCATCTTCCTATCCCAACAAAAACACAAGAAAAAGAGTGCATTCAAATGGCTCAAGGGGTATTGCAAAAACATCAAATTTTATTAGTACAAAAACAAACAATCAGCGACTTACTAAAAACATTTAAAATACAAAAATGTACATACCAAAACAACGTCCAGTGACCTGGTGTAGGTACACCGTGACTATCTGCTGTCAATCACTCAATAGTGATATTGTACCTCCCCAAAGAACAACCCTCAGCCTGATCATTGCACACAAAATATATATAAAGTGCTAGAAGTGCTAAGTAAAAAAATGAGAGAATATATGCTGGTGACGATACAGAGGTAAGCGTGACAATGATCAAGGGGAAGAAAAGTTCAGAGGATGAAAAGTTACCACATAAAGGTCCGCATGCTGTCAAGGGAGGTAAGCAAGGACAGAGGCACTGGGCTTCCCACGCGTTTCGTCGCCACAAAGGGCAACTTCCTATCCCACCACTATCTTACCCATGACGTACCTCCCCTTTTTGAGAATGAGGCTCCCAGCCTCTGTGTATATAATATAGCCATGAATGTTACCTTTTATCTTGTTTGCCGAACCTGACGAAGGCGCTGGTCCAAGCGCCGAAACGCGTAGTTCATTTGCAATAAAGATTCTTACCAAAGTGAAGTTGCGCCACACTGTGGATCTTTCCTGTCTTGCTTACCTACAAGCATCTCCACACCGCGGGATTCTACTTCTGGACGTTCAATCCTTGTGGCTCCACCGGCAGCTCTCCACATACTTGACTACATGCTAGGCTAAAAGATAGCCGCAAGGTGAGCAGCTTTTATTAGCATTTTTTAATACCTTTTTTAATCAAACCTACACTTGAGTCAATGCGCCCTGGTCTTTTCCCTTCTACTCCTGATTCATAGAATCGATCCAGACCCTCTCCCATATTATATTGGATGTTTAATTTAACTTTAATTGGGCTTGTATAACATTTATATACATTGTTTAATCATAGATAAAAGGGTGCCTGGCGGCTGTGCAGAGAGGCTGTGCAGAGAGGCTGTGCAGAGTGAACCCCCTTTTATGTGATCTGTACCAGATTTATATTATATTGGATGTCACACATAGTTTAATTTAACTTTAATTGTGCGTGTATAACATTTATATGCAATGTTTAATCATAGATAAAATTACAAAAATGAAACAAAAATGAAACAGACGCCTCAATGTTTAACGTTTTATTGAGCAAAAAATGTATACAGAAAAGAATAATAAAAAATGTATAAAAATTCAGACAAATGCATTACAGCCTTAGACATGGAGTTTGTAATAAGTTTAGAGACTTAGTGTAGCTCTGTCCTTATATTCCCATTAGCACATTAGTTAATACGCCACATCCGCAAAGACAGTTGGTTAAATCATACAACCAAGACCTTTTCTGTGTAATGATACGACTGTACGCTATAGCTTTCAGCTTCCGTTTCCCACCACCTCTTCTATTTCTGATGACAGTTACCACTAGCTTCAAACAATCTGATGCTAAACATTCAGCGTTACTTTGCAGTGTGGCAGCTACCGCATTTAGGAAAGTTTCCGAATTAAATTCATTCATTCAAGCCCTAACTGAACAAAATAGCCAGGGTGGACGTCCCGGAGCACGCTGTCCAGTAACGTTTGAACGGCTTCGTGCACAGATCTAACAGCATCTTCAAATGATTGAATACGATCTAAATTCACAAACCTAAAGTGATCTGTGTACTCAACACCGTTAAAAGTCTGTAGGGATCTCTCTCTATGGAAAAAATGCTCCAACGTCACAGAACTGACACCTGGTTGAGCATTTAATGTTTCACCCTGTTGTGTTGAGTGCTGTGTATTTACAGGGTTCATTGTGCTGGGGCCTTCAAGTGGATCTTCATAATCATGTGTTATACCCTGGTGTGTTGAGCGAGGCGTATTTGCAGGATTCAATGTGTTGGGCTCTTCTACACCATCAAGCTCAATTGGGTTTTGGAAGTGAGGAGTAGTTTGCAGCGATGTACTTGGTCTGTTTAACCTCCGCATAACTCTATGTTTCCTAGCCGCTAGTGAACGCCTAGCATTCATCAGTGTTTTTATAGCACGCTTTAATGTCAGCGATTTTTTAAAAAGAAATGCTTTGCCCTTGTTAACTTTGTTCAGGCCCCTACCAGTCATATCTAGTCATAAATTATGTTCCCCAGCTATCTTTTTATACTCAGCAAGTAGCTCTTGACAGTCTTTCTGTAGGTCTGATATGTCTTGTATTTTATTGTAAGGGAATGTCCTATGCTCAACTGTAAATACCTATTCATACATGAATTTATTTGATTGCATATTCTGTCAGAAGCGTATTTGAAGGCCGTCAAACGGCTCATGTAATTATATATTTCTACAGAGCGCCATAGTTTTTCTGAAGATAACTCATCTGCCTGTGTATGTGAGTCGTGCTTATTTTTGCAAACCCAAACATTGTTTGGTTTTATAAAGTGTGGCTTACCGACAGTATCTTCGTAAGCTTTATCTTCTGCCGCTTCAGGGATTGCAGGTAATGATGGCGATCTTTTAGAGATTTTCTGGCGTTTCATTACAGCTTCTGTTGCAAAGGGCATCGTAATTGTAGTAGCTTTAATGCTGCGCTTGCGCAGGGGCGCGTCGTTTATTTCCATTTGCTTCACAAAGTCTTGATAAGTCTGTAGCTAAAAGTAAAGGAGGACCCCCATTTAAATTCAAACATCAAATAACTCGTCTAGGAATATAAATATAGAAGCACAATACCAGAAAATAATAATATAATAAATAATTAGTGTTATATATTGAAGACTTACACGCTTGGTACGATGTGCTGGTCCATGGATATTGAGCTGTGTTTCCCGATATAGTATTTGACAGCATATCATAGACGGGCGTCTGTTGGGGTGTGGCAGGTTCAGCCATGCTGGGTTGCATATTTTCTTTAAAGTCCAGTTTTTTAGGCTTCAATTTCCTGGATCGCGCTGAAAACAGTTATATATCCGATTAATGATCATAGATATTATTACATTAGCTATACATTTTTGCACCCAATACAGATTTATGCATCTATATTACCTTTTCTACCCTCGCCGCTCGATTTTTTCTTCTCGACATCAGAAGTACAAGTGTCATCTATTACAACAACCTTTCCTTCTACATGAAAAAATGTATATTTAATAATAGTTGTGCACACAATTAATGAAATATCAATGTTGTATTATATAAGTACTAACCATTAATGAGCCGCTCCATATCAGAATCTAAATTGGCTTCCGCGACTGACTGGTCATAATTCACTGGCACAAAACACTCTTGAGCCGATGGCTGCTTAGAGTACAGCAACGTCAAATGCGTCGTCAAATTCATTATTCAGAAATTCCACTTAAACAATTAGATAGAACAGCAATCAATTATAGAAAATATTAAAAGCTGTTTGATAGAAAAAAAAATAAATAAAGATTCTGTTTACCTATTTGAGAATCTGTGATACTATTGGCTAGGGACAATGCAATATTATCCTGATTCTCCATCTAAAAATAATAACTCTACATTAAAGCCGAACGGTTAAAAATATACACAGGCACAATTTATAATGTAAAATAACAAGTAATTTGATTGAAAGAGCCTTTATTCACAGATGCACAGTAAAACTTACAGACAGTGTGTGCCATGACGCAGCATGGGCTTTGTACAAAGCACACAATAAATTAAGATACACTCCTAGCACCTATCCTAACACTATGTGTTACAGGGGATATTATTCATAACTGGACCCTCTGCTCTATTATTATTAACAAAGGAACAGGTCATATATTGTGTGTGCTTTCTGTGTATGTATATAACTTTATCAGAGTAATTATAACATAGTACTTATTATAATACAGTAGACTTTATACGTGTACCTATAGATATTCCAGGTGTTATGTGTTTTACCATATATATACATAGCTAAGTGTTTACAGTGAGTGTGTATATATTAGCGTAACTATATGTATAACCTGTAGCCGTATCCCATTCACACGTGGATCTCTGCCCTGCATGTGTATTGGAGGAGTAGATATATAGATGCTATTGTGCATAAGTCTCTATATGTACATGTATATGGTCAGGTACTGGATGTGACTCCTGCTTCAGGATATATCCAGGAGCTTCTGTAGTGTTAACTATATATTGTATATACATACACATTACTGTGTCCGGGAGGGGTCAGGAGAAGAAGGTTTGTGTGTAGTTGTGTTCTCTATGCATTTTGTATTGTATTTTATGTAGTTACTTTGTCACATGTATGTTGTTAGTAAAGTCTTTTTGTATATAAGTATCTGCGAGGGTTGTTCCTGGGATATATGAAGGACTGGAGTAGGTGCTTATGGTAAATAGCACAGACTAAGGGGCTGGACAGAACCACTGAAGCCTAGAGGAACTGAATAGAAACCCAATCCCCAACCCCCCTTTATCACTATGGTAGAATAAGTGCTACTCTAGGATACTAGCTCAGGCAAACAAATTCTTCAATTAAAACAACTAACCTGCAACAGGGGATACAGATGGGAGGGGGGGGGGGGGAAGGGGGCAAGTTGTCAGAGGCCCGAAGCTTTATTGAAAAATCACAGACACATGAGGGAGGTAGGGGGGAAGGAGAGGCAAAGTCCCATAACTCCCTAAATAAAGTCCATGATCAACAAGAAAGAACAAAGTTCACAAGAGAAAAATGAAGAATTGGCTTGTCAGTCCTCTTCTTCTAAGTCCACCCTGCTGTCAAGGGAGGCGTAGTCTCTGAGCTGGCTCAAGTCTAGCCGGTGACAGTCCTGGATGGACAAAGTTTCTCTGTGAAGGGTGAGGCGCCTCCTGGCGTACCACAAGACATCTTTGAAGCAGTTCATAAGACGCCAGGCATCCTGTATGGCCCCCACCGTGTGGGTGCCCTGGAACAGGCCATAAAGTGCAGCGTGGCACGTCATGGTGTTCCTGGGCACAGAAAGAAGCAGTTCGTGATCCAGAGCTTTCAACAGGCCCCAAGCAAAGGGGCATTCCCAGAACAAGTGCAATGATGTCTCCTCCACAAAGGGACACTGGGGCAGTACTGGGTTTTGCTCAGGTTGCGGGCTGCCATAAATGACCGGGTGGGGAGGCGCTCCTGGATGGCCATCCATGACAGATCCTTGTGCCAGTTGTTAAGCCTTTCACATGACATGTTGGACCACACGGTGTCCACGGTGCTGGTGGTCAGCCCTGGAACACACTCCACAATATCCTTGGCTCTGATGACTTTGAGGATAGTTTTAGGTTTCCACAAATCCGGCTTGAGTCCCTCCAGATGTTGATCCCTCAAAAATTTCACCACCCTGGCATAGTACCAGGGAGGATCCCAGTTGTAAGGGAAGGAGCTGTTCCACTTGTCCCAACCAAGCCTCCACCACAGGGGAAGAAGGAAAAAGCGGGACATGGACTTTCCGGCAGATTCCTTTGGTGTTCGCAGAGTTCTTCGGACCATATCACACACAAAAGAAATCCAAAGCAAAGTGGGGATGTCAGGGATGCCCTTACCCCCCTTGCGAGGCTCCTTGTACATGACAGACCTTTTGACTCTGTCCATCTTTGAACCCCAAACAAACTTAAACACGGTCCTGGTAATGGCCTTGCTGACTTCGGCCATGCCTGTGCCGTGTAGTGTAGCACAGGCAGCACCTCGTTACGCAGGAGCAATGCTTTCCCCGTGAGGGTAAGCGGTCTGAGGGCCCACAGTCCAATCCGTTGGTATACCTTGGTCAAGCGTTCTTGCTAAGACTTTGTGGCTGCTCCGTCTTTCCCAAACCAAACCCCCAAAACCTTGATGAAGTCTTGTTGGATGGTGAAGGGAAGAGGTGCAGAAGAAGCAGGATACCAGTCCCTGAAGAGCATGACCTCCGACTTCTTGCAGTTGACTTTTGTCCCCGAAGCTTGTCCGAACAGCTCACACATCTGGCCGAGTTCCGTCACCGAACACTGGTCTGCGCAGAAGACGGTCACGTCGTCCATGTAGAGTGAGCATTTGAACTCGGCGTGTCCTGGTCCCGGTGCGGTGATCCCTCTGATCTCTCCTCTCTGCCGGATAGATTCTGCGAACAGCTTATAACACAAACAAAGAGAAGAGGTGAAAGAGGGCAGCCTTGTCTAACCCCTGAAAGGATAGGAAAGGGGTTAGTATTCCAGCCGTTCACCAACACCGTGCTGCAAATATGAGAATACATCAGGTTAACAAGTACAGGTACAAAACATTTTCCCCAGACCAAGCTTGCGCAGTACTTTACCCATGAATTCATGCGAGATTCAGTCGAAGGCCTTCTCCTGATCAAGGCTGACCAAAGCTACACGGATGAAATTTTTATCATTAGCGACATCAACACAAAATTCAAAAAATCATTGATTTGCTTGGTGATCTTTTACGAGGAAGAGTTACAAAAGGTTCCGTTTGGGTGCGGATCGTGTCGGGGGTAAAACAGTTTATTTGGTAAAGTGGCGCGGCTATCCAGCAAAATTTAACAGTTGGATTGATGAAGACCAGCTAACATCTATATAGATCATGGAGTCGGGAGCCTTTTATATAATGCTGCCTAGTAACGCATGTTCCAAAATCTACCCAGAAAACACAATTTCCACTTACACCACAAAATTGGCAAAACCTGTTAATCTTTCTGAACCCTATGAAGTTGCTCTGACTGAAATCCAATATCCCTATACATGGTACATCATTGATCAACAAGAAGGAAATTTCTTTATCGCTAAATGTGGTGAACCTTTAAAAGAATTTTATGTGAAGAGCGGTTTTTATTCTAACATCAACGATGTGGTAAAAGCCGTCAATGATCAAATTGATAGCTTGAAAATATCGAGCGAGGGTTTTAAACTACGCTTTGATGACATAAAACGAACTATATCAGTGCCTGATTCGCGAGCAACCCATTTTGTCCCTGGCCGAAAATTGGCTAATATTTTAGGATTGTTGACGTATATCGATCCGTCGGAATCAAATCTCATGGACAAGTCGCTAGTCCATAGCGACGGTGTTTCTGTGGAGACTAACTTATTAGTGAGAAAAAAGTCTTATGCTGATATTAAAGATGGTTTTTATACATTATTTATGTACACAGATATAATTCAACATCAACTTTTGGGGGATAGCTTTGTACAGCTTTTGAGAACAGTTGAGGTTTCTGGTGCTAACAACAACATTGTTATCCTACATTACACAAGACCGGATTACATCCCCTTGTGTAAGCAACACTTTGATTCCATAACAATTTCAATTTTATCTGACCAGACACACCCTGTACGATTACGGAAAAAGTATTGTACGATTACATTTCAGACCGCGCCGGGAGCTGTCACATTAAAATGTTGTCCCAAAGAGTGTATGGAGACCCCTCAGTTAATGCACGCTACTACGCTATTCAGGCCGGTCACGGTTTAGAAGGATTCCGTGGTGATGACTACATGTATGGCGCAGGCCTTGGGGGTTTATTTAGGGGCCTCTTTAGAAGAGTCGTTCCTCTCTTCAGGAAAGGTATAGAAATAGTAAAACCGCATGTAAATACGGCCTCCAAAAACTTCGCTAAAGACGCTATCACGACCATTTCTACAGCCATGGTGGACAAAATAAATCAACCTCCAAAAGCTCAGGAAAGGTCCGGCCTTGTTTGTATCGCAAAAAAGACCCGTAAAAGAAAAGCCCGCTGCCAACCTTCTTTTCACCCGGCTCTCCTCATGAATAAGACTGTAGTGCGCAAGAGGCGCCGGCGTCAGAATTCAACCAGGCGCTCAGGAGAAGACATCTTCTAGTCATTTACCATGGCCTTCATACGCGATGGTTCTTTAGACTGTACAAAATCAGAACTGGACATTTTTGATATACCGCCCACACAGACGAGTCTTGAAAAATCTCTTTTTGTGGAAGTACAACCTATTGCAGCCTTGACGGACAATGCTCCTTTGGAATTATTTATATCAGGCAGTGGTGAATATTATTATGACCTAAATAACACGCTGTTGTACGTAAATTGTCATATTGTCAAAAACGATAATACAAATATTCCTGACGGGGCCCGTGTTGCCTTTATTAACTATCCGATAGCCACGCTTTTCAATCAAGCGGACATAACTCTAGGGGACCGTCTTATTTCACAATCGGACAACCTTTATAGTTATAGATCCTACATAGAAACTATATTAAATTTCAGTCCGCAAGCACTGGCGTCTCAGTTTACAGCGGGATTGTTCTACAAAGACACCGCCGGTCATCATCAGGAAAGAGCTGTGGATGGTAACAATTTAGGATTCAGCAAAAGACTTTGCGCAACAGCCCTATCTAAACCGATCGAACTTTTGAGCCCGATTTTTGCAGATATATTTAATCAGCCAAAGCTTGTACTGAATGGCCTTGATCTTAAGATCAGACTGACCAGAAATAAAGATGCTTTTAGTCTGATGTCTGCTGACCCTGCTGACCCTACAGGCGATAATAGCCCACTATGCCTAGGAAAGCCCTCACTTGCTTCTTGCTCATAGGTCGTGGCCACTGCTGGATCGCCTCCACTTTATTTACTTGGGGTTTGATGACACCGCGCCCAATACGGTACCCCAGGTAACGGGCCTCTTCCAGACCCAGTGCACATTTTTGGGGGTTCGCTGTCAACCCTGCTGCCCTCAGGGAGTCTACCACTGCTTGCACCTTGGCCAGGTGACTCTCCCAATCGTTACTATAAACTATGATGTCATCCAGGTAGGCCGAGGCATATCTCCGGTGAGGTTTTAGCATGAGAAGAATACCCTTTCGTCAGGTCAAGGGTGGAGAAGAATCTAGCCTGTCCAAGTCGTTCTATCAACTCGTCAACCCTGGGCATGGGATAAGAATCAAATTTGGACACCTCGTTCAACTTCCTAAAGTCATTGCAGAACCGTAGGGAACCATCAGGTTTGGGAATCAACACAATAGGACTCGACCAGTCACTTTTAGACTCCTCGATAACCCCCAGGTCTAACATCTGCCTGACTTCTTCGGATATGGCAAGCCGGCGCGCTTCAGGGACCCGGTAGGGTTTTTGGTGTACCCGGATGTGGGGTTCGGTTATGATGTCATGCTTGATGACTGAAGTACGTCCCGGTATTTTTTTTTTTTTTTTTTTTTTTTTTTTTTTTTTTTTTTTTTTTTTTGGGGACAGATGCTTTTTCTACTCCCACGGCCATCAGGGACTCTCTTTCCCTCCATGGCTTTAGGAGGTTCACGTGGTATATCTGTTCGGGTTTCCTCCTCCCCGGCTGAGATACCTTGTAGGTTACCTCCCCCACTTTCTCCATGACCTCATATGGACCTTGCCATTTTGCCAAGAACTTACTCTCAACGGTGGGCACCAGAACTAGTACTCTGTCACCTGGGTTAAAGGTCCTGAGTCTGGCTGACCTATTGTAGACCCTAGACTGGGCCTCTTGTGCCCTTGTCATGTGCTCCTTTACAAGGGGCATTACCGCCGCTATGCGGTCCTGCATAAGGGAGACGTGTTCTATCACACTACGGTGGGGGGTCCTCTCCTGTTCCCAGGTCTCCTTGGCTATATCCAAAAGCCCACGTGGGGAACGGCCATATAACAGCTCAAAGGGTGAGAAACCCGAGAAGGACTGGGGAACTTCACGTATGGCAAACATCAAATAGGGCAACAAACAATCCCAGTCCTTCCCATCCTTGCTGACCACCCTCTTTAGCATCCCCTTCAAGGTCTTGTTAAACCTCTCGACCAGGCCATCTGTCTGAGGATGATACACAGAGGCGCGGAGCTGTTTAACCTGCAGTAACTTAAACATCTCCTTCATTACCCTAGACATGAATGGGGTACCCTGGTCAGTCAAGATTTCCTTGGGGAGGCCTGTGCGGGGGAATACCTGGAACAGCTCCCTAGCAATACTTTTGGAGGAGGTGTTCCTTAATGGAATCGCCTCGGGATACCGTGTAGCGTAGTCCAGGATAACCAGGATGTATTGGTGCCCCCTTAAGGATTTGACTATGGGGCCAACCAGATCCATTGCAATCCGTTCAAATGGCACCTCTATGATTGGTAGCGGGACCAAAGGACTCCTGAAGTGGGACACCGGGGCAGTAAGTTGACATTCAGGGCAGGAGCTACAATACCGGTTTACCTCCTCCCACACCCCGGGCCAGAAAAATCTCTGCAGGATCCTCTCTCGGGTCTTCTCAGCACCTAAGTGCCCTCCCAGCACATGTTTGTGTGCCAACTCTAGCACCAACCTACGGTGAGATTGGGGTACTACAAGTTGCTCAACCTCCTCACCCCGTATCTGGTCGACCCTGTACAACAGTTCCCCAACAATCACCATTCGGGGGTATATTTTGTCAGCCCCTGGTATTTGGAGTACCCCATTTATCACCTTAACATTCTCCCGTGCTTTAAACAAGGTAGGGTCCTGTAGCTGTGCAGCCCCAAAATTTTCACGGGAAATCTCAAGGTCCGGCATGTCGGCCACCTCCTCGTGGCCCTCGACCTCACCAGCTAGGACCTCTAGGGGAGAGAATTCATCACATGGGGTCACCCCTACTGCTGGTGTGGGTACATTGGCCTCAAAGGGTTCAGGGGCCAAGGCCGGACACACGTGATGTCCATTATCTGCAACAGCACCTGAGGTGGGTCTTCGTCTCCAGAGGTCCCAAAACACCGGTAAGTCTCTGCCGATAATAGCCTCATGAAACAGGGTCCCCACCACCCCCACTTCATGGGTAATAGTACCACAAGGGGTATGTAGGTTGATGACAGCAGTGGGATATTCGCGAGTGTCCCCATGTATACACAACACTCCCACTTTCCGCCCGCTGTACAGTCCAGGATCAACCAAAGTTCCCCACACCAGGGTGACCAGACTTCCTGAGTCTAGCAAGGCTTCCACCGTGTGACCCCCGATTGTGACCATACACACTTGGGGTTTCAAATCCGTGGCCGACTCAGCTGCCAGAACCGGACGGGCAAACAGTGACAGCCGGGTCTGGTTGCAGTCCATTGGCTCCACCGACAGGGGACAGTTGGCAGCAATATGGCCCATTTCATGGCATTGCCAGCACTGGACACGGCTATGACCTCTGTCACGAGCCTCACTGGGTTTCTGGGTATCCACGCCCCCAATGAACCCCCTCCCAACCTGACATGTCTCCCCTTTTCCACAGTAGCAGTCTTACCAGATGGCTTGGTGACCCTGTCACTGGCACTGCTTCGTGTGGGAGAGGTAAGTAGAAGGTCCTCCGTAGCCCGATACCTCTCTACTAGGGACACGAGTTCCTCAGCTTTTGTGGGACCGGCCTGTCCAACCCACCGCTGGAGCCGAGAGGGCAGAGAACGGGTGAACTTGTCGAGAACCACTCTCTCTACCATCTGTGCTGGGGTGCAGTCCTCTGGTTGTAGCCACTTCCGGACAAGATGGATCAGGTCATGCATTTGAGAGCGTGGGGGTAGTTTTTCTGAGTAAGCCCACTGGTGGACCCGGCTGGAGCGAACTTGAACGGTGACCCCAAGACGAGCCAGAATCTCTGCCTTTAGCTGGGGGTACTCACGGGCCTCCGTTTCACTCAGGTCATAGTAAGCCTTCTGCGACTCGCCGGTCAGGAACGGTGCCAGGACATCTGCCCACTACTCAGCCGGTAACTCCTCTCGCTCAGCTACTCGCTCGAACACAGTGAGATACGCCTCCACGACGTCGGTTGTCGCCATTTTTTGTAAAGCCTTTTGTACTGCAGCCCGTGCGGAACGCTGGACAACTGGGTACCCTTGCAGACCAGTATAGGGCCCCTCAGTAGTCGTCGCTTGCGGTGTTGCCATAATGCCGGAAAACTTTTCCATCATCAGCTGGAACATGGCTCGGGACTCTTCCACATGCATAGGCTGACATTGTGCCTTTAAGATGACGTCACAGATGCAATCTTACAGGCACTGCCTACAGGCAGCCCTGGGGTTCTATTCAGACCCCAGGGCTGCCATAGGAACGATCGGTGCCCCCCGAAGATGGCGCTGGCGGGGGGGTGAACATGGGGGAAAGACCCCCAATGGCAGTTTAAATGCAGCAGTGGCGCTGACCGCGGCATTAAAGAGGTTTAACACCCGTGATTGGTAGTTACAGCCAGCACCCCGTGTATCCTGATGCCGTTTTGGCTCAGATCTCGAGCTGAACCGGCATATTGGATGCTGAGCAATAAGTCACTGCTCTCAGCGTCTGAAATATCGGACGTGGAGCGTGAAGAGGTTGAGGCTCCATCCATCATTGCTTGGTGCTTATTCCTTTATCCCAGACACCAGGGCCGCATCTGCCATGAGGCGAGAGGAAAATCTCGCCTCAGGCGGCAGAATGCGGGTCCCTGTAAAGGGCGGCGAAATTCGCCGCTCTAAAGTGGGCGATTCGGGCGTCCATTACGCCCGAATCGCCCACCAGCTAAATAAATCGCGCCTGTCTCTTTAAGACACAGGCGCGATTTATATGCGGAGCGACGCAGCGCCTTTCCGGCAGCTGCGTCGCTCCGTTCTAATCAGTGACACAGGCGTCATGACGTCATGCGCCTGTGTCACTGTGCGGAGCCGCGTCTCACAGAAGAGCCGCGTGAAGACCGGGGCCGCGCGCCGAGGGAGCATCACCTGCCTGCAGTGAGTAATGATTTATTCTTTTTCATTAACTGTCATTATTTCATGTGGGTTGAGTTATATTGTTGGCCATAATTGAGTAACCGGGGGGGGGGGGGGGGGTGGCGTATACATTACAGGGGCCATGAAGTATTTATACTGGGGGGGGGGGTATGTATCACTATTGATGGTCCCAGAATTATTTTCATACTGTGGGGGTGACTGATATATGTAGATAGGTCCAAATCTTTGTTATTCCTGGGGGGGGGTACTTTATATATTTTATGGGCCATAGCTTTATCTGGGGGGGGGGGGCACTGTAATATATTTTTAAATGGGGGCAGAATTCTTTATAAGCTTGGGGGGGGGTGGCACTGTATCACTTGGCTTTATACTGGGGGGATGTCGTAATTTAGATGGGGCTAGATTCATTTACCTGGGGCGGGGGGGGTGCTCTATAGTATTATATGGGCCAGATAATTTTAATACCGGGGGGCGGTTATATTTGTATTAGGCCAGATTATTCTTTTCCTGGGGGGTTATATTTATCTGGGGTCCAGATTTCAGTCTGGGGCTGTAATATGGGGTACAGTATATTACTAAGGCTTGGGGGCTGTATATGGGAACAGTCTTTAAGCTGCGGGGCTGTATAGGGGTACATGTATATTAACAAGCTGGGGGCTGTAATTGGATACAGTATATACTAAGCTTGGGGGCTGTATTGGGTACAGTATATTACTAAGCTGGGGGGGGTTAAAATAGGATAACAGTTATTACTAGCGGGGGGGTGCCCTTATATAGGATACAGTATATTATAGCTGGGGGGCTGTATATAGGATAGTATTAACTAAGCTGGGGGCTGTATCATGGGAACAGTATATTACTACGCTGGGGGGGATCTGTATCGGCAGTATCTTCTCAGCTGGGGCTGATATGGTACCTAGTATATGACTAAGCTTGGGGAGTATAATGGTGGTACCAGTTATATTACTAAGCTGGGGGCTGTATATGGGTTCGTCTATACTAAGCTGGGTGGCTGTATATGGGAATACGTAAATATTACTAAGCTGGGGCTGTATATGGTATACGTATATTTACCTAATCTGGGGCTGTATATGGGGTCAGTATATTACTACAGCGGTGGGGGGCCCCCCTGTATTGGGATACGTATATCTACTAAGCTGGGGCGTGCTTGGGATACAGTCTATACTAAGCTGGGGGCTGTATTAATTGGGTACAGTATATTACTAAGCTGGGGCCTGTTATGGATACAGTATATTACTAGCTGGGGCTGTATATGGGGTACAGTATGATTACGAATCGGGGGCTGTATATGGGTACAGCATATCTACTAAGCTGTGGGCTGTATATGGGATGCCGTATATTACAGCGGGCTGTATATGGGATACACGTAATTTATAAGCTGGCTGTATATGGGGGTACAGTATATTACTAAGGGCTGGGGAGCCGTATAATGGGATACAGTATATACTAAGCTGGGGGGCAGTATATGGGATACAGGTATATTCTAAGCTGTGGGGCTGTATAGGGATACAGTATAGTACTAGCTGGGGGCCTGTAGGGATACATATGTACTAGCTGGGGGCTGTATATGGGGTACAGTACTGATACTAAGCTGGGATGGCTGTATATTGGATGACAGTATATCACGAAGCTGGGGGGGCTTGTATATGGGATACAGTTATTAACGGGCGGTATTGGTACTATAGACTAGGGGGGCTTTATGCTGGGTCAGTGTATTCATCAAGCTGGGGGCTGTATATTGTATACAGGTATATTACAGCTGGGGCCTGTATATGTATAACCGTATTCTAGCTGGGGGCGGGATATGGGTAACAGTATATTACCTAACTGGGGCGCTGTATGGCGTAGTATATTTCAGCGTGGGGGGCGTATTATGGGATCGTATATTATAAGCTGGGGGGCATTATATGGGATCATGTATATTACTAAGCTGGGGGCTTTAATGTACTGGATATACAGCTGGGCGTATGGGTACATTATTACTAGCTTGGGGCCTAGATCATATACCAGGGGGTTATAGGCAGTATATTACTAAGCTGGGGCGGTAAGTATCTGCTAATGGGGCTTCTGAGAGTATTTAGACTAGACTGGGGGGCTGTTATGGGGATACATTATATACTAAGTCTGGGGTCTGTATTGGGATACAGTATATTACTAACTGGGGGGCTGTATATGGGGGTGCTATCCAGTATGAGATGTATGTATCATGTAACCCGGGGGGTTTTTGGGATATGATAGTATAATACTAGACTGGGTTGCATGCATTACAATGTTATGGGTATTCACTATAATTGGGTGCTGTTATGGATATTATTTACGGCTGTGATGTTGGGGGCTATAATTTCCAGTCGAAGATGTCATGGTTTATAGTGGAGCCAGTTTGAGTATTATTCATACTGCTAAGTGATGGGATTAGGGCGCTGAGTGCTGATGGCTGAGTATTGGTGATCAGCGTATACATATGATTTGACGATTCGATCAATAAGTCCCTAGAATGTTGAGGAGTTGTCAGCTTATAACGGGGTATTGTTTATTGGCTAATGCCTTTTCAATCTTAGTCAGTCAGTAATAGTAGGCTTAATAAGGATGTTTTATATTTGTGGACTAAGTTTTCAAGTTTGTTGTTAATAGCGGGGGGATGATACTTCATATGTAATCGGCTGCAAACGTACTAATATAGGACGGTGGAAATCAACAACAGAATACTGCCAATCATCATGATACGTACGGGATAATTGGAGCTTACACCGATAGTCCTACGACATTGATAGACGTATAATTTGAGGCATCTTATCGGTGATCCTTGATGTCAAAGTGTTCAAGACCTGTTCAGTTTTACAGTTGGTACAGAGTTAGGGTTTTGAGCAGCTTTTACTAAGTAGGGCACGATTACTATCACGGCCTCCTAACCCATTAGTCACTGTAATATTAATCAACAAAAGTAAAAAAGAGATATATCGGATAATGCTTACACTGGTCTACGGAACTTTATGAGGTATTGCCATTACGGATTTCCACGACATAAGTAGTCCACTACCTGCAGTTGTGTCAATGATCGCACCGCTCCTATTAATTCTGAACACTATGCCAATTTGAGCACTTATTTGCTACTACCAAGATTTAAGTTATAAAAGAAAGGCATAACTCACTTATCAGACAACAAAATTACAGGACCATGATTTTTCTCTTTCTCGCGGAGAATTATTGCCATTTTATGCTTTATAATTACGCTACGGGCCTATCTTCAAGCAGGCTTTACAGTTTTTTACAAATGATTTTAAAAATAACGATACGCTTAATGTAATACGTTTGTCAAAAAAATCTAACTACTGTGATGGTCTAACTGTATATCGCAATGTACTTTTACACTTCACAGCCTACTGTGTCAGACAATTAACTTCGTCTTTTTTGTAAAATTTGCCTTTCTTTGCTA
Organism: Engystomops pustulosus; assembly: GCA_019512145.1. NCBI lineage: Eukaryota > Metazoa > Chordata > Amphibia > Anura > Leptodactylidae > Engystomops > Engystomops pustulosus. The sequence continues at coordinate 44,752 of WNYA01000180.1, read as the reverse complement.
ATATCGCATCGATACTCTACTTCATCTTAGTACAGTTTTAGCTGTCTTTGAGGTGGCGTATTATAGATGTGCTAATTGGATCTTATCACTAAAGAAGCAGATGAATATGATCGAACAGAGCTACACTTAGTCTCTATAAACTATTACCAAACTACATGTCCTAAAGGCTGTATGCACTTGTCTGAATTTATACATTTTTTTATTATTGCTTGCTGTATACATTTTTTGCTCACAATAAACGTTAAACATTGAGGCGTCTGTTTCATTTTTGTTTCATTTTTGTAATGTTAATCTTGATTAACATTGCATATAAATGTTACTACACGCACAATAACAGTAAATTAACTATTAGTGACATCCAATATATATAAATCTGGTACAGATCACTAAAGGGGTCATCTGCACAGCCTCTCTGCACAGCCTCTCTGCACCGCCGCCACCACCCTTTTCATGATTAACCATGTATATAAATGTTATCACGAAGCCCCAATTAAAGTTAATATTAAACTAGGTGACTATCCATATATAATATGAACTGCTACAGTCAACGCTGCACAACCTCCAAGGCACCACACATACAACAACTCATGCCCACTCACATTATATAAACCCCATAAAACCAGGGAGAGAACATAAGACTACAATCAAGGGGCGGTGTACTTCTGAATCAAAGGGGGCGTGGTACCGTCACTTTCGGAATTGGGCGTTGTGACAATATTATGGAGCGCTTTATGGTGTATTTATAGTCTTTCTCCAACCAATGTATATCTGAAAGGTGCATCGTGTGCGAAACTTCATAGGTTATCACTACTCTCACTCCACCATTCATTCTAGTAAGCTACAATCAAAATCCAGCACAATTACCAAAAGATATGGTACCTGGAAGCAGAAATTAGGAGATTAAAAACATTAAAAAACCCTTTTACTTTAAAAAACCCAGTATACCCGGGTGCAGAGGTCAGAGGAATGGTGTCGAAACTCAGAGTCTCGTTTAGTCCAAGTGGACTCAGCGTCTTAGAGTCCATATCCCAATTGTCTCACACTGGTGCAAGTTTTGGCTACTGGTCCTCCTTCTAATGTCACTCCCAATATGTCCGATACACTAACCAGTTTTAGTTCATTTCACGCCACAGGAGACCGTCATGCTAAATTCTGGATCCTTTCTGCCTGTATTCTCTACAGGCTCACACACTCTGGTCTTTAATTCCCTTGTGGTCCAAACCCAGCTTAGATCAAACCACAGGGCAGGTGGCAATGGTACACCAACTGCTCTTGTATTGCCGGCTGTGTTTATTTTAAACTCCTGTTTCTCACTTTGGAGCCACTCATGAATGTTTCTGTGCGAGAGATGTTGGTAGCACCTACACATCCCCTGGTTTACACCCCATTTTGGGCCTTTGTTGTCAAGAAAGGTCTGATTTTTTCTCTCTCGCCATGGTGACATCTCTTTACACAGTATGTCTTTGAGGTTTTTTTGGCTCTACGAGCCACTATTCCTGGTATGGTGGATTAATTTTGACAGTCAATTCCGACCTCGCAGAGGACCATAAACGCTCCAAATTTGTTTCGTACTTCTGCCACTGTATTCAGTAATGTATCTCAACCTTTTGGGTTTTCTTTTTTTCTTTGTTCGGGTAATAATAGCATCGATTCTCGGCATGATTTGGCTCTTTTTAAGCTTTTCTTAAGATCTTTGACTGTAATCCACGGGCTCTCCGGAACCTTTGTCTCAGTTCCCATGCCCTGTATCAAAATTTTATTCCTTGGAGCAGATTCTTTTTCATCCATAGGTACTGTCCTGTTGCACGCAGTGGAAGGTTTTTTGGGGATGTTAGGATAGCGTCTAGTAGTGCATTTACCCGATGTCCTCCCTTCCTATGTCATCAATTGGAAGGCAGTCATTCTTTGTCTCGTCTAAACTTACTCAAAAAAATCACCTTAGTTCTGACCGCATTCGTATTTCAATTTGTGGTTTTAGATGATTTTAATGAGTTTCTTGACAAAGTTCCTCCAACTGTCGTGTCTACCCCTCCAGAGGATCAGGAATGGTCTCTGATGACCGCGCCCAAAATATGATTGCTGTCCACCATGACATCCTTCACTACCGAAAGAGGGTCCCCTCTCCCCCAGCCCCATAACAGATTGGCATAATAGGGGGCAACAGGCGCCCCCATAGCCCGTGCCTGAGCTGCAGGTAGACGAACCCCCAAACGAACAAATACGTTTGTGGAGGACTACGAGACCCAACAGTCCGGAGATCAGACCCCCTCAAATCTTCTCCAATAGTGGTTCCCCAAAAAATTGTAACTGCTTTTAAACCGTCGTGTCTATGCTTGTGTAAAGTGATTCCACATCAAGCGTGGGCTAGGATCATTCCTCTTCCAAAATGGATCCTTCTATTTTTTTGGGTTGAGATCAGAAGTTTCCCGGATATAGAAGGAGACATTTTACTATATTTTAAGATGGAAATTATGAGTTCCCATATACTTTCCATTAGTCCCCCTTTGACCAAGATGATCGTCCGACCCTGGGGGTCCTAAGAGTTTTTTGTGTACTTTGGGCCAACAAATTAGGGTAGTGTCTTTTTAGGTACTTTTACCCAAAAAGCATCTGCGCATTCCTTAGTTTATAGTTTTGGTCCGGCACTGCTTTTTGTAACACGCTGTCCCATTCCCTCTACAATTGTTGGTTGGATTGTAAGAGTTTTTTATAGCATAATTTGTCCCTCGATGCCTCTGGGCCTCTGCCTCGTGACATAGCCGAGGCAAATACCCCATTCCCACCCTTGTCCGCCTGTTTTATACTTATATGTCCAGTTTTTTTAACGATTGAAAGCCTTTTGCATCTTGTGGGTTTAAATTGTTCACTTGTATCCCCTCGGATTTTCTTATTCCTCAAAACCAGTTTTGACAAATAATTCTATAGCTGGAACCGGCGACCGGGCTGGAACTACGGACCTGGTCGAATCATATTGGGATCTCACACCCCTCTTGTTGTCTGTAATCCTTGATCGGCTTCCAACTCTCTAAATGCAACGGCCCCTCTTGTCCACTAGCTTAGGAAAATTCTTTGGGATCTTTCGACATGGAACCATTTTTTGTGACTGGACCTGCAAAATTTCAGATTTTATGCTGTAATACATAAATTAGTCCTTTCTCTAAAACTTGCATCTCATCTATTTCAATACTATTCAATAAGTTTATTACCTTAACTGTAGTTGTACTGGTGCTGGTATTATATTCGTAGTTTCACTTCTCGATTTCGGGTTTCTTTTCCTTCGCCGCATGATTTTGGGTTATTTCCTCTTTCCACCATCTCTCTTGCCGTTTTGAGGCCGTTATAACTTGCGCCTTCACTTAGATTGTTTTCATGATGTGCTTGATTATAGAGATGAGGTCGTGATTCATCGTGTCTTCTATTGGGGAAGCGCCTGTAATGTGTTTTTCGACAATGGTATACCTTTTCTGTTGGAAATCTTCAAATCTCTTGTGTATTTTTTTTGTTTTTCTTTCTTTGGATTTTCCCTTTCCCATTCCGCTTCTACAAGCTTTTTTGAAAGCTCCAAGTCAACACGACAAAATCCCAATTCTCCCCTCATCGACCCCCAGATCATCTAAAATCCCCATTGACACATACCAACTAGACGTGGCAACCAAACAGAAGACTATATAAACACATTTCCTTATTAAACCCAACTTCTCCTCCATTAATTGCACAAATCACCCTGGATTGAACTGAATATTTACCGTTCATGAATTCATGGTTTGGTAGGTAGCTATAGATAAATGCTAGTCCTCCCGCGAGATTGTACCTACTGAGGACCTTCCTATCTCCCTTCCCAAAGTTGGGAAACCAAGAGTTTTTGCAAACCAAACACAACTCAGCAAATTTATATTGGGAGAACAAAGCCAGACACCTCTATGTCAATCCTAACCAGACACATGTAGGTCAGGTTGGTGGTTGTTGGGTGCCAATCTAAAAGACTACCATACTGGTCTGCATTATGAGCCAAAATTGGACCTCCTGGTGGCTTGCTTCTGATGACGTACCTTTGGGTAACTAGAAAGAGAAATCACGTGCTCCCCGTCCTTGAAAGCACGACATGCTATTGAGCATAGGGGGCAGTGCTCCCCCCCAACCTATATCTTCAACTCAGTCGTACAATCAGACAAACTGTGGCATAAAGTGCTCTCCAACACCAAGACCGGTACTCCCAAAACACAAGTCCCCTAAATTATCTTGGCAACGATCTCTGGGATTGACTTAAGACAGTGGAGGTATAGGGGGATGCAAACCTCTCCTTCTCACCCCGCCATGACAAACACTCTACCTACCTCAAAGTAAACAACATTGGCTCGACAGAGTTCCTAACCAGTTTTCGTTTGGGAGTTTTCTGAACACTGGCGGGAAACACTGTCCTAAATAATTAACTACTCAGAATAGATGGATATTGCTGACATCAAAACCAAAACTATCTCCCCGATATACACTATCCTGGGAGATAAACCGTAACACAGCTAACCGCCTCACTGAAAAATTGGAGTAAGACCTAGGTTACAACATCTCCACAGCAGAGTGTCTGGCGGCTTTTCCAGACACATATACAATATTCAGAGAAATGTAAAAATCACCAGAAGCGGCGATCAAAAACCCCCACCCTACAACTGGTATTACAAACTCCCTCACACGACTTACGTGGATTTTTTCCCTCTACCCCTCCCCGTACTGTTGGAGAGGTTGTGGCACTAGGATCGCCTCCTACACATTCTGTTGGCCTGGATCGGGTCGCTCTGCCCTTTGGGGATGCAACTAACTGCAATATTCCCATCACCAAACCTCACTCACTACATCCAAAACTGAGCTTTTTGGATAATAGGCGAGAACCTTTAAACTACCCACAGAACAATTGTGCTCATCTAATTATGCACCAAGCTAGTGCTCACCACGCTTGGAAAACCCCAATCTGCCCCCCCCAAATGAAGTCTTTGAGATTGTTAACTTCAAACCTGTGCATTTTAAGCAATGTTAGCAGTCCAAATACACATAACTAAATCCTTTCAATCAAAAATCCTACAAGGTCACACCCTCGACAAACAAAACGGTCGGGTTGACATGCTCGTCGCTTATGTACTTCTATACATGTTAATGTACACTCCACCTTTTTGTTGATGTTCCAACCAAAATAATATGCTTTGTCTTTTTGCCAGCTGTGCCTGCCGGTTCTTTAAGGCTACTAGCTAAATGTCACATGTCTTTGCTACTCCTGTTAAAAATTCTTGAAAATTAATAAAATTCCTTGCATTAAAAAAAAAAAAAATTATTTGCCTAACGACACAACAAAATTGTGTATAGAAGGTTATAGTACGCACGGTTCAGTATTCACCAGTGTGAACACTGCCTGAAAGCGTTCTCACTTCAGTGGACCTTTTAGGCTAAACACCTGGACGTGAATATAGTAGTGAAACAACAAGGATTATTACTGTGCCAAAGGCACATGAGTAACGAGTGATAAACTAGTCTCTGTTAAGGATGAGGGGTGCCTGTACCTAGGGCCCATCCAAAAGTTTTCCCTATTCCAGGATTTTGCGCTTGATATCCCACCCGTGGGTGGATCTGTACACTTTCTCAGTTCCTCTCCACAGGAAACCTACAGTGCTGCCCGCAATGCGGTTCTCTGAAATGTCTCGGTAGAGACGAATGCCAACGGTTTGGATTGGTGACTCTGAAGATGTCCCCGGCGGATGCGCACTTAGCTGAGTGGATGTAGGATCCTACAATTGGGCATATTTCCAAGCTGTCTGGAAATCAGAATATTTTAGTCTCCCATGGCAACCAATCACAGATCCCCTTTGAAATATTCATGAGCACTGGTAAAATGAAAGTCTAGTCTGTGATTGGTTGCCATACGACTTTCAGACAGGCTTGATAAATCTGTTTTTTTACCTGATTAAGGGACGGCCCTTTTCGTTTTTTGCATTTCATTTTCACCTCCACACTTCAAATAGGTAGACTTTTTTATTTTTCCATTGTAAGAGCTATGTTTTGGTCTTGTTTCTCTGTAAACATTATTGAATGCGTGAAAATCATGACAAACGCATTTGCTCCATATTCTTGGGGCTTTGGAGTTTTACAGCGTTTCACTGAGCGCGCCCAAATGACATCTCCATCATTTCTTGGTTCCGCACGATCACCAGATGCCAAATGTAAAGGTTTTTATAATTAGAGATGAGCGAACACACTCGGTCCAGCTTGATGCTGGTTGGAGCATTAGCGTACTCGAAGCTGCTCGTTCTCGATGAGTATTTCGCCAGCTCGAAAAATGGCATCTCCCCCGTTGTGAGTTTTGGCGGCCAGAAACAGAGCATCACAGCCGAGACTCTGCAAACTCCACCTCAGCATTACTTGGTACCCTTACACGTCGATAAGCGTGGTTGGCTGGCCTGACAGTGACCCTAGGAATAGATTACCCCTGCCCGGCGCTGCTCGGATCTTCTCTGTCTGATGCGTTAGGGGGGAGCTGCTTGCTGTCGGGAAGGCGTTTAGGGTTTTCTTTAGAATTTGTTAGGCAGGAGTGATTCTACAAGAACCCCAACAGCCCTTCTTAGGGCTCAACTAACCGTATATAATTTTGTTTTTATTTGCTTGTGGCTGGGCTATGCGGGCATAGGTAGTGCACTAAACCATATTTCTTGTTAAAACTCAAGTAATCTGGCAAAGCAGTGTGCTTTCAGTAGTAGCGAGAAAGTGGTCCTAGGAGAACACCAAACGGCGTACTTAGGCCTAACTAATATCGTTATATTTTTAACTTTTTTTGGTTTGCTTGTGCTGGGCTTGCTGGCACATAGTGCAGCTAGTACCATATTGGTGCAGGGAATTTGCAGGGAGACTTGCGACCTTGTGTTTAGCTCTTAGTGACACCATATCCACTCCACACCGAATGGGACAATTTATTAGGGGTTTGATTTTTGAATTAGGCATCTAGTCCTTCTATTATTTTTTTTAACGTTTAATTGTTTTTTTTATAACTCAACGTCATCAGCACAGCAAAAAATCCAGTGTGTGCTTCACATGTAGGTTAGAAACGGAGCCATAGCATATGATAGCATCGTTTTTGTTTTAAAAAAAACCCCAAAAAAACAAACAAACAAAATTTAGCAGTTTACACCACTGTAATTTTGGAAAATGTTTAACCCGAGGGCTTCTGGTATAGGACGAGGGCGTGGGACGTGGGCGTCAACTACTGCAGGATCATAGCTGTGGTGCCGGCGGGGTAAACACTACCTGCTGATGAGGAGCAGGGAACGCACGCAGACTACACTCCCTAGGTTCATGTCTCAAGTTCCTGGGACCCGTGGTAGAGCACTGTTTTAGGCCAGTGGTGAAGTTGTTGCTCAGGGCCAGAAGTCCGAGGGGGGATCGACAGGGATCGGAGATTTATAGGTGACAGACCAAGCTGGTTTGATAGGCCGGGTGAACACATGCTTCTGAACGGAGGCGAGTCCTATACCATAACAGGTTTGGAAGAGGCAGTGGTGGGGCCAGTGGAGAGGCAGGGCCGAGAGGTTGCATCAGCGCCAAATGTTTCACGTAGGAAGCTCCCTGGCGAGGCTAGATTTTTCAGAAGTCTGGAGGTTCTTTTACAGAAACACGATGACCGACGGACTGTGGTGTGCACCTGTGCCAAACCGAGGATCAGCAGGGGTTCCACCACTACGAGAACTTTAACTACCACTCAGTATGCCAGGTCATATGAATGCGAACACCCCACTCAATGGCACCAAGCCCTATCCACCTCGCGGCCGGCACACCACTGCTCCTTCCCCCTGTGTCCTCTGCTGTCAGCCCTCTGCCCCTGACCCCAGCCCAAACACCACCACAGCGCATAAGCATTGTAGGACTGCCAATGTCATCTTCCACCAGAACTGGGTAGTCAGGTCAGTCAGCTTCCTCATGTCCTACAATGGATGGACGTGGAATGTTTGATATCTGTCAGTGCTGATAACTTTGGGAGTGAGAGTCCACAGAGATGGTCGTGGCATGCCGCCATCATCAGCCTCAACCAGTCCCGTGCTTGCCTGTGGAAAAACTCTCGGGTCACATGACGTCGAAGCTTTGCCGCTCGCACAGAGACGGGGGAAGAAGATTCCCTTGGTTGATAGCCAAAGCACCCTCAGGTCTGTTTCTCAGCGCGTATTGGCAGTAGTGGAGTAGGAAGAGGAGGAAGGGGAGAATGTTGGCGAGACAAAAAGGGGACCATTGTTCAGTCCTTCACTGTTCACGTTATGTCAGAAGAAGAGGAGTTGTAGGAGTTGGAGGAGGAGGAATGAGAGTCGGCAGTGAGGGGAGTGAATTCTTGTGCGTGGGAATTATTTCCAGCATCCGATTACGTGGGTAATTCACCTCTCGCTGGACCTACGTTTCAAGCAAATCTTTCACTCCTCATCCCTGGAGAAGACAGAGTTGAGAATGCGGAATACCATCAAGCCCTGGTGCACAAGCTGAAACAGTATTTCCTTCTGACAGTGCTAGCGGCAGAGGGCTTCCTTCTGCAGGACAAGTAGCGAGGGAGAGTAGCGAGCAGGGCAGCTTGTCCCACACCTGGCAGGGAACGCGTTAACCAGGCTTTGCCAGTTATGTCACCAGACCCCAGCAAGACACTGTCACGGCCACCAGTCTCGCACGTATGGCTGTCTTTACCAAAAGATGGTGAGGAGTACGTAGCTACCATGCCTATCGTCCGAATGTCATCTACAGCTCCCCTACAACTACTGGGTTTTAAAGCTGACATGTTCGCAGGAAAACTGGCTCTGTACGCCTTTGAGGTTCTTGCCTGCCCTGCCGCTAGCGTTTGCCGCGACGGTTTTCAGTGCAGCTGGTGGCATCATCACCGATAAGCGTCACGCCTGTCGACTGAACAATCGCTGACCATCTGAACGGCTATCAAGATGAATAAAGCCGAAATTTCTCAGGATTTCCATTTCTCCACCAGTGAAGAAGCTCAACCTGAATAATGTATGCACTCCTGCCTCCTCAATTGTCCTCCTTCTTCTCCTCGTTGTACCCTAAAGCATAGGAAAATTGCTATGTTTTTGCCAGGGCCAACTGGCTCTAGCTATAGTACCTCTATGTATTTAATTTTTCTGGAGGGCCACCTACCTGGTCCTCTGTTTAAAAAAAACACGTTTGTGGTGCCCCAGACAGGCACTCAATCTATTTAATTTTTGTGGATGCCACTACTGCTTCCTCTTGGTTTGAAAACTTTTTTGGACTCTCCACATACAGGGCCTCATCTATTTAGTTTCGGGAGACCCCTACCTTCTCCTCTGGTTTAAAACTTTTTTGGCACTGCCACATACAGTCACTTCCCAATTAAATTGTCTCCATAGCAGCCTCCACACGTCGCTTGTTAGTGCCTCCACGCGTGTCTCCGGTGCTACCACAAACCACCCAGTACCAAATGAACTCCACACGTCCTTCGCCATAGCCCTCCAATGTCGTCCATATAGCTGCCATCCTACAACATCCCTAGGCAAATGAGCTATTAGCAGAATTTTGGGGCTGTTTTCATGGCTTCCAAACATCAACTTGTTAACTTTGTCGCCACCCGTGCTGTGTTATCCCAAAATATACTGGCAAACTTTTATATTACCGATATTATTTCAGCGCTTCTTGCCATCTGTTTAATTCCCCCACCCCCGCCATAACCCAAACTTTAAACACTACTACACTTGATCTTAGACAAAAGTTCTAGATAGTGCTTTTGGGAGTACCGAGAGACAGGGCTTAGATAGCAACGCTCGCCTGGCACAGAGCGCCAGCTCCATCCCAAAATCTCAACTAACATAAGTTTAAACTGCACCCTTTAATCTACTACGATCCCACTTGCCGCCATACATCGTCCCCTTCTCAAACGAGGGTGGGGTCCGGTCAAAATTTTCAGGTTGTTTCACGCAATCATAGTGGAACTTCGGCCCCAGCGGTCGCCGCCAGCTGGAGACCTAATTGCAATATAGCAGCGCAATATGATGCCCGCCTACTGTCGCTCTAATCATGGAAGTTCTCTCCTGGCTGCCTCTACATGTCGTTCCCGTTATCAAAGAGCTGTGTCCCGGTCCTTTTTTCGGTGTTTTCAACCAGATACGTTATGGGACTTGTCACTATGTCGCCACCATGCTGTTTTTTTACTAAATATACGTCAACCTTTTGTTCACATAGGAAATCATTTCGATCCGCAGCTTCTTGCTCACCTCGCTTTGTTCCCTCTGGCACCCCATTGGTTTAGAAGCCTGAGTCCATTTAGGGTATGTCGCCATGACACTCTCTAGCCTCCCGCTGCTGCCGCTGCCTCTGCATGCCGTCCCCTATAGTGTCAGGGTCATTATTGCATGTTTAGCATGCGATTAGCCTCATTCGGGTTCCCGTCCTCATGGCCAGCTGTTGCCGCATATTTTGGCATAAGTACATTAGCAGGGCCTCAGAGCCCTCCATCCTGCTCCCCTCTGTTTTCCCTGTCCATTTCCGGGTGTTCCATCCTTTTCTAGGTTCCCAAGTGTTTTGGCCAACGTCCCTGTGGGCAGAGCCTTGGGGTCCCACTTGAAAATGGCTTGAGTTTCTCATTGATTTAATGGGGCTCGTTATTCGATATGGGCGAGCCCCTCGGGCATCGGGAAATATAGTTTCTGTCTTGAATCCTGACACCCGAGCATTTTAGTGCTCGCTCATCTCTATTATATATTTTCATCCTTACAAAAATTAAAACCTGCTGACAAAGTAAAAAATCCTACATTTTGCTATGTTCTGGCACTACTAACTTTTCCATATTTTCAGGTGCACGGACAGGGGGTATGGTCTTTGTGAACTTTTGATGACATTTTAAAGCTAATAATCCATTTTGAGGACTGTACGGGCTTCTGATCACTTTTTATAGAAACTTTTATATTTTTCAAAATGGCAAAAAGGTGGTCACTTTTGACTTTGGGCGCTATTTCCGTTACAAGTTATACTCCGTGAAAAATATTATTATATTTTGACATGTGGCACGCGATAATACCACATGTTTATGGATCTCTTACTGTTTATTTTGCTTTTATAAATGTTGATCTAGGGAAAGGGGGGTGATTTTAACCTTACCTTTTTTTTTACTTTACTGCAGTATTAGCATAATACAATGATTTCTAACAGCCTGCCCTCTGCCAACAGGTTGGAAGAGCAGTGGTGGGGGCCAATGGGAGAGGCAGGGCCAGAGATGTGCATCAGCGTACAAATGTTTCACTTAGTGATTCTACCCGTGCGAGGGCTGTTTTCAGAATCTGGAGGTTCTTAAAGAATCACCGATGACCGCCGGACTGTGGTGTGCAAAACCTTGCCAACCAGGATCAGCAGGGTTTCCACCACTACTAGCTTAACTACCTACCATTAGCCAGGCATATGAATGCTAAACACCCCACTCAACGGTAACCTAAGCACAATTCAACCCTCCGGCCGGTCACACCACCGCTCCTTCCCCTGTGTCTCTGCTATCAGGCCCTCTGCCCAGACCCCAGCCCAAACACCACAGCATCGCATAGGCACTTGAGACTGCCAGAATTTCAACTTCCACCAGAACTGTGTAGTCAGGTCATCAGCTTCCTCAAGTCTACATGAGGATGGACTGGATGTCTGATATCTTTTCAGGTGCTGGTAACTTTGAGGAGTCACCAGAGATGGTCGTGGCGATGCCTCCTCATCACTCAAACCATCCCGCTGCTTGGCCTTGTTGAAAAACTCTCTGGTCAGCAATGAAGTCGGAAGCTTTGTTGCTCGTCACAAGAGACGGGGGAAGAAGGATGTCCTTGTTGAAATTCCAAAGTCACCCTCAGGTCCTGTTTCCTCTGCACGCATATTGGAGGAGGTGTAGGAGGATTAGGAAGGTTTAGAATGAGGAGAATGTTGAGCGAGCAAAGAGGGGACCATGTCAGTCTTCAACTGTTCAGCTTTGTATGGGCAGAAGAAGGAGTTGGATATTGGAGGAGGAAGGAATGGATAGTCCAGCCAGGGAGGGGAAGTGAATTCTTGTGCGTTGGGAATTTAATTCAGCACCGATTACTGGGTATTCACTCTCCTGGACCCCGGTTCAGCAAAATCTTTCCATCTGCTCCCTGGCAGAGAAGGAGTGTGAGAAATGCATGAATACCACAGGCCCTGGTGCACAAGCTGAACAGGATTTTCCCTCTGACAGTGCTAGCGGCAGAGGGCGTACTTCTGCGGGACCATAGCTAGGAGAGTAGCGAGCAGGCAGCTTGTCCCCACTGGCAGGGGTACTCTGTAAAAACAACGCCTTGCCCCGTTTTATGTCCTCCCAGCAAGACATTGTTCACCTGTCCTCCAGTCTCGGCAAAGTAGGGCTGATCGTTACAGAAAGAGGGTTAGGGAGTCGTAGCTCCATACGCAGTCGTCCTAGATGATCACACATCTCCCTACAACTACTGGTTTTTTCAAAGCTGACAATGTGGCACGACCGGGCGCTGTACTCCTTGGAGGTTCTTGCCTGCCCTCCCTAGCGTGATTGTTTCCGATCGGGTTTTCAGTGCAGCTGGTGGCATCATCACCGCTGCGTAAACACCCTGTCGACTGAAGCATCGCTGACAGGCTGACGCTTATCAAATGAATAGGCCTGGATTTCTCTGGATTTCTTCTCCACCGTGAAAGAACGCAACCTGAATAATTGTCTGCAACTCCGCCTTCCCTATTGTCCTCCTTCTTCTCCTCTTTGTACCCTACAGCAGAAGGAAATTGCTATTTTTTGCCTGGCCAACTGGCTCTAGCTATATTACTCTATGATTTAATTTTTCTGGAGGGCCACCTACCGGGTTCCTCTGTTTTAAACCATTTGTTGGGAGTGCCACATACAGGCCTCAATCTATTTATTTTTCGGGAGCCACCTACCCTTCTCCTCGCTCCTCTGGTTTGAAAAACTTTTTTTTGACTGCCACATACAAGGCACTCAATCTATTTAATTTTTCTGGAGGACCACCGACTGCTCCTCTGGTTTTGAAACTTTTTTGCACACGGCCACATACAGCCTAATCCAATTTAAATTGTCTCCATAGCAGCCTCCACAACTACGTTCGTCTTGTTTAGCTGCCTCCACGCGGTGTCCTCCGGTGCTACCCTCCACACTCATCGCCATAGCGCCTCCAGATGTCGTCCATATAGCTGCCTCCATCCCTTAGCAAAGGAGCTATGTCAGGCAGAAGTTGGGCTGTGTTCATGGCTCTCCCATCAACTGGTTCTTTTGTTCGGGCAACCCGCTGTGTTATCCACAAAATATACTGGGCAAACTTTTACTCTTTCCGATTTTGTCCTTCGGTGTAACGGGAAATGTAAGATCTTTAAGTAATAAAGTGGATGAATTTAACTTCTCCTGGTCAGATGATAATGAATTGTTGAAGGGCTGTATTATGTTTTCACTGAGTCAATGGCTGCATGATATGATCGCCGGATAGCCTGATTTGTGTACCAGGTTCTCCCAGTTCAGGGGAGATAGGAGATTTACGAAGTAGTGGACAAGAAAAGGGGTTGTATTATTATTTAGGTAATCAGGATGGTGTCTAGCCTGAGCATATTACGTGAAATAAGCATTTCTGTGTTGACGTGGAAATTTTAGCATGGTGAGAGGCCCTTCTAATCTGCCGAGGGTTCTCGGCCGTAATCTTTGGTTGGTATATATAGTCCACCAACTGGCCAATTATGATACGGCCCTTTGCATTAATTCAGGATGCGGTTGGGAACTGCAAGTAGATATGGTGATTCTTTAACTAATCATACTGGGGACTTCACTCCTGTCCGGAAAGCGGATAATTGTCAATCTAACACGTATGTTACTAGCCGACTAAGATAACATATACCTTGATTATCTATGCTAACCTACTGAAGGCTTACAAATCTGTGACACTCCCGCCCTTGGAATTCTGACATAATTGAGATTTTTCTTAAACCGCGATATGCCCCGGTCCGATAAGACTCCCTCCCAAGGAAATCTGTGTACTAAATGGTCAGGTGGGCGTGGAAAGAGGAATTGCAATGTTGTTTGCAACTAACTGATTGAGGAGCTGTTATGTGGTGAAGCTCAGGGTGATGTAAACTTGGTTTTAACTTGGTCACTGACTATATCAGGTTGCGTAGACATATATGCCAGAAAAAAGGGTCAAAATCATTTTGCAAATATAACCTTGGATGACCGGAAGAAGCTTAGAATTGTTGGGGTTGAAGGTCCGGCTTTCTTGACTGGTGATAGGACTCCTATAGAAGCTATTGAAGGATGTGAAAGTAAAATCCGCGAGTGCAATCTGCTATAAGAGAACTAGAAATAAGTTGTCTGAGCATAATACTAAGGATGTCTGGAAGGGTTTAAAAACTAATTACAGCGTATACCAACGCTAACGGAAAGGGCCGTAGGGATAGAGAGAAGGCCAATATTGAATAATTTTTTTAATGTTTTGATGATATTAGTAATTCCATATGTCAGGAAGTCTTGTTAGGGATGATGTATATCTAATGGGGGAACACTTCGATGGAGGAAACGGGAGATGATGCCACCTATTAAAGCTAGAGTGGTACTGAATTAGGACTGATAAATCTAGTAAAGCTGGAGGCCCAGACATTTTTGACAACAGGGTCCTGAAAACGTGTTTGTAGAGATCTCGGTGAGGTTTTTTACACATGTATATTTTAATATGATGCCTACAATGTGAATAGTGCCGACCTTATGGAAAAATCGTCATATTTCCTGGGAATAAAGTCTCGGCAACCGAAAACTTTAAACGAGTACAGACCATAGCGCTGAACCCCGTGGGTCAGAAAATCTTAGAAGACTGTTTAGCGTTACTTATTTAGGTGTCGTGAAGGATTTGTAGACCCTTTCAATTGCATATCGGTGTGGGCTGGTGGTAGATGAATGCATATCAAACCTGTTACTAGAGTATTTGCCATCTTGAATACCCCAAACAGAGGTAACCTTGACTTTTTTTTTGACTTCAGGCAGCGCTTAAACCACAAGCATTCCAGCTTTGTTAGAGTCAAGCTGCAGGTTATGCAGATAGGCACCAAACCAGATCAACTGTCTGATGCTTATCTGCGCTGCAGACCAAGAGGTTAGGTTGGGTGACATCTGGTCTGATGGGTGGTGTGCAGTACGGGGCCCCTCAGGGCACTGGTGTAGCTCTTTTTTGTTTATTTATACACTTCGACTTTAGGAAAATGATTCGTCCTGTTTTTCTACAGAAATACTCGTAGGATTCGGTAAGGTGGCTGTATCACAGAGGGGACGACGTGAATACCGATAGTCATTGAATACTTAACCGAATGGTGCAGCTCAAATGGTCTCGATTAAACTACAACAGAGAAAGAATTGGTTATAGATTTTTCAGGAACAAGGGCGTATGCCCAAACCCTTATATACAGGATTGAATGGAGCAGTTGGTAGCTTAAATATCTGGCGTGATCATGACATAAATTAAGCTGTCATGCATATAGAAAAGGTTTTCCAGACGTGCAATAGTAATCTATTCGTTTTACGTAAGACTAAGGGCTTTGAATCCCGAGGACATGTTGGTCGGGTTTTTATAAGACGGTTATGTGAGTGCATTTGCATTTGCCCTAGGTGGCTTGGGGCAACTGTATTCTATTAGGGATTGTCAAAATATGGATAAAATAATTAAGAAAGCCTCCTCGATGTAGGTCTGCATTTGAAGATGGGAGAACTTGTACAATGCGGATAATAAGGAAATTGAAAATTATAATCACAGTGATTCATGCGCAATGCATGGCGTGCTGCAGCACAGATTTAGTGTTTTAGCTCCCGTTTTCTTCTCTTGCGGTGGCAGGTCAAATTAAAAAGACTTTATACCGCTGCTCTCGTGCGTCAAATGCGCATTGGGGGGGAAATAGGAATGTTTTTAGAAAATAAGACTGTTGGAGGAAAAATGGGTTCTATTTTATTACTTTTATATTTATTTAAGTAACTATTTATTGAATCTTGGGTGAAATTTCACTTAGTGATTGTGTTGTTTTTACTCTGTTTTATTG
Source organism: Engystomops pustulosus (assembly GCA_019512145.1). Lineage (NCBI taxonomy): Eukaryota > Metazoa > Chordata > Amphibia > Anura > Leptodactylidae > Engystomops > Engystomops pustulosus. The sequence goes on along the minus strand of WNYA01000180.1, from coordinate 28,687 downwards.
TATTGTAGTTTTTTTTCATGGGAGTTCTTTTTTTAGATATGTGATGTTCTGTCATTTGATGGTATTGCAAGGTACACTTTAAGTTCCCGCTTGGGATAATAAAGTATTATTATTATTATTCAGCGCTTCTTACGCATCGTGTACATGCCCCTCCCCCGCCATAACCCAAACTTATTTAAACTACTACCTGATCTTATACAAAAGGTTCTTAGAAGTGCTGTTTGGTGATAGGCCAGCGGGCTTGGATAGGCGAAAGCTCGCCTGCATCGGAGCGCCAGCTCCATCCCAAGATCCACTAACATCGTTTTAAAACTGCCTCACCTTAATCTACTACAGTTCCTGCTCCATACAGGCGTCCCCTTGTCAACGATCTTGGTCCGAGGGCAGAATTTTTGGATTGTTTTTCATGGCTCCACATCAAACTTTGTTAACTTTGTCGCCACCACTTCTGTGTTATCCACAAAATATACTGGCAAACTTTTATCATTTACCCGATATTATTATCAGCGCTTCTTTGCGCATACTGTTTACATTCCCCTCACCCCGCCATAACCAAACTATAAAACACTACTACACTTGATCTTACAAAAGGTTCTTAGAGTCTTTGTTGGATAGCCCGAGAGACAGGGCTTAATAGGCGACCGCTCGCCTGGCAGCGGAGTCGCCAGCTCCATCCCAAATCCAACTAACATAGTTTTAAACTGGCAGCACCTTTAATCTACTACTAGTCCACTTGCCTCCATACATCGTCCCCTTATCAATTACTGGTCAGCATAAGTTTCAGTGTTTCACACCAGATAACATAGTGTAACTCGGCCCATCTGTCGCCGCCCATGCTGGAGACCTGAAGTTGCAATCTAGCCAGCGCCATATGAATGCCCCATACTGTCGCTCTTAATTCATGGGAATTCATCTCTCAGGGCTGCCTCCACATGTCGTTCCCGCTTATCAACAAAGAGCTGTGTCAGGCTCCTTTTTCGGGTGTTTCACAATACGTTATGAGACGTTGGTCCTATGTCGGCCACCATTCTGGTTATGACTAATTATCCGTCACCCTTTTGTTCACATAGGAAATCATTTTCGCGCCTTCTTGCTCACCTCCTGTGGTTCATCTCTGCCACCCATTGGTTTGATGCCTTAGTCCATTTAGGGTATGGTCGCCATGGGAACACTCTTTAGCCTGCCGCTGCTGCCGCTGCCCTCTGCATGCCGTCCCTATAGTGTCAGGGTCACTTATTGTCATGGTTTTAGATGCTATCTAGCCTCATTCGGATCACTCTCTCCATGGCCATTTGGTTGCCCATATTTTTGGCATGATGTACTATTAAGCTCCTCGGAGTCATCCATGCTGCTGCCCAACCTGCTGTTTCCTTCCATTTCCGTTGTTTCCATCCTTTGCTGAGGTTCACAAGTGTTTGGCCAAGCTTCCCTGTCAGAGCCTTGGTCCCCTTGAAAAATGCTTGAGTTTCTCATTGACTTTATGGGGCTCGTTATTCGAGACGGAGCACTGCGCAACGGGAAAAGTTCGGCTTGATAACGAGACCCAGCATTTTAGTGCTCGCTCATCTCTATTTATAATATTTTCATACATTTACAAAAATTAAAACCTTCTGTACAAAAAGTAAAAAATCCTACATTTTGCCATGTTCTGGCACTAATAACTTTTCCATATTTCAGTGCACAGAGCAGGGGGTAGTGTCATTTTTTGCGACTTTTGATGACATTGAGGACTGTACAGGCTTCTGATCACTTTTTATAGAAACTTTTATATTTTTCAAAATGGCAAAAAAGTGGCACTTTTGACTTTGGGCGCTATTTTCCGTTACAAGGTTATACGCCGTGAAAAATAGTTATTATATTTTGACATTTTGGCACGCGATAATACCAAACATGTTTATGATTCTTACTGTTATTTTGTTTTAATGTGAATCTCGGGAAAGGTGGGGTAATTGAAACCTTTACTTTTTTTTACTGTACTGCAGTAGATGCAATAATACAATGATTTCTAAAGCTGCCATCTGCTGGCATTAAGATCATTGCTCATCGGCTAGCCATCAAGTCTCACTTAACTTATGCTTCCAGTCAACCGAGTCGCCATCCAAGAAGGCGGTGCCTCCAGAAGGCGGTGAGTTAGGTGCCACGGTCGGTTCACCCTGCACTTTAAGAGGACGGCTTTTCACTACCTCACTTTTTGGAGATTAATCCATTCTGGTAGGTGCTGCTATGCAGATTTACACTTGTACTTGAATTTTTCCTTCTAGCCCCCATGGATGCGGAGTTATCAGTCCGAGATCTGCCCCTATATCGTGTGTTGGGTCCAGAGAGGATTGCTGGAGATGTGGGCTGGAGCGTGTGTGATGCTTAATCTTCTCGCAATCTGTCATAGTGAGCTTTATTTCTCTATAGCATCTAAGGCTATGTTCCACACACATTCTAATAATTCTGTTGACATTAATGTTATACCACAATAAACAAAAATACAATTTACACGCATTGTACACACGCATGAAATGTAAACGGAATGCCAACGTAATGTAAGACGTAAGTGCAAACGAACATCAACGTAACACCAACTAATCGTAAATACGCATAAAACAAGTCATAAACACAACCACTGAATGAAGTGTAACCGCAAACGATGGCAACGTAAGTGTAAAATGCGCCGTAAACGCATGCCTTTTACGTAAACACGAGTCAAACCGACACCAGGCAAATACAACTAAGCTTAAACTCAACGCAAATTTTGTTTTAGGCTTACGGCCGTTGGCATAGTGTTTACCTCCGGGTCCGTTTGTTTAGCGTTTCCCCTTACGGGCCTTTTCATTGCAATCTGGTTACAATGCATTTGGGCGTTTGCTTTTGCTACGTGGCGTTTGTCTCTCCATTACATGATGGTTTAGGCGGGCGCACCATTTGTTGCGGCGGTTACCGCTTATGCAGAGCCTTGAAATGCGTATTTCCATACGTCATTTTCTATTAACTACGAAAACTAACGATCTAAACGCGCCTCAAGCACTGCATAAGGGTATGGTCCCAAAAGAGTAAGAAGTGGTGCAAAAGCCACATAAACATAAACGCTACCGTAACGGCCGCAAATGCTGCATAAGCGTGCGCGTCGAGAATGTAGTCAAAGTCGGTAAGAACGTCACCAAACAACAGTGTGAGCTTTCTGTGCTGGCAACCGGCAGATAAACAAAAATATGATGCAAACACTTCTAACATCAACGCATATGGGCTTGAATGTGAGAGGAACATAAGATGTGGTGATGGGGATTTCTCCTGTGGTTTCTATAACTGTATACTCCAGAAGTGACCTTGTTATTGGCACAACCACATGTGAGGGGGTTATGTACAGAAGGGGGCATTACTGAAAGTGTGATACAAATGCATTGGGGCCCGTGCCCCGGATCTTTTACCACCCTAGCAACGCCCCTGACTCACCGACTGTTCTATGATGAGGAAAATAACAGATAAACTAACTGTCCAAGAGAGACATTAGTTTGTGCTGCTTCTATGGAGCAGGGTGCAGAGGCCTGGGGCTAGGCTAGAGAAAGGCATGATGGGAAACAAAGGAAGTCTAAGTAGGAAAAGGTTAGTCTGCACAGAAACTTGAGGCAGAATAAATGAGGCTGCAATACAAGAACCTATCAACAGGTGGAGCTGCTGGCAAAACCACTTAGATATATGCCTGAGAAGGCATCACAGCATGTCCTCTGTGTTATGTATCCACTCCTGCTTTTGGCTATCAATCCTGAGGCTTTTCATTCCTTCGAACAGCTGAAAAGAAGGTGGAGACTAAACATAGTGGTAACGTCATAGAGCGGTGGAGGATGAAAACAGCTTTATGAAAATAACAGGGTGTTCGAGGGAGACAGCGGTCAGTTGGCAGCAGCATGAGTAGGCCTAAGAGTGGCACAATGACAAATTATGGAGGTGGTGGAAACATGGTAGGCCACAGAGTGGCACAATGACAGAGCGTGGAGGTTGCGGCAGAAGCAGCAGCAGGAGCCCACAGATGGCAGCAACATGGAAAGCCACAGAGTGGCCAAATGATAGAGTGTGGAGGTGGCGGCAGAAGCAGCAGCAGGAGCACACAGGTGGCAGCAACATGGTGGCAGCAACAGGGAAAGCCACAGAGTGGCACAATGATAGAGGATGGAGATGGCAGCAGCCAGAGCAAACATAGAGCATAGCAGTGGAGGCCACATTGTGGCACAATGACGAATTTTGAAATGAATTTGAAGTTGAAATTTTCCATTTAAATTTGAAGATGAGAGCCACCACATCAATACTACATTACAGTTTTCCTTAAAATATATGGTCTTTGCCAAAAAGTGCTGCAATGGTGGCACCAGCATCATGCGGTCAGTGGTGTGGAGGTGGCGGCAACATGGTAGGCCACAAGGATATAGTGTGGAAGTGACATCTGCAGCAGCAGAAGCCCACAGAGTGGCACAATGATATAAAGTGGAGGTGGCATCAGCAGCTTCAGGAGCCCACAGAGTGACACAATGATAAAGAGTGGAAATGTCATCAGCAGTCGCAGGGGCCCACAGAGTGGCACAAAGATATAGAGTGGAGGTGACGTCAGCAGCAGGAGCCCACTGAGTGGCACAATGATATAGTGTGGAGGTGTCATCAGCAGCCGCAGGCAGGGCCGCATCTGCCATGAGGAGAGATGAAAATCTCGCTTCAGGCGGCAGAATGCGGGTCCCTGTAAAGGGTGGCAAAATTTGCCGCTCTAAAGTGGGCAATTCGGGCGTCCATTAACGCCCGAATCGCCCACCAGTTAAATAAATCGCGCCTGTCTCTTTAAGACACAGGCGCGATTTATATGTGGAGCGACAAAGCACCTTTCCGGCTGCTGCGTCGCTCCGTTCTAAGCAGTGACACAGGCGTCACAGGAGAGTCGTGTGAAGACCGGAGCCGCGCCAGGGAGCAGCCGCCTGCAGGTGAGTATGATTTTATTATTTTTCATGTACTTTAATTAAATGTGGGGAGGTTTCATGTTAT
>WNYA01000180.1:0-22872 GCA_019512145.1 Engystomops pustulosus | reverse complement strand
TTTTAGGGACGTCGGGTGGAGATGCTGCACGGAGCTGAAGATATCTGTCCGTGAACTCGGCAGCGATACATCATGGATTGGAGAACCCAGAATAAAGTCCTCCTGATGAAAGAGATTGTCATCTATAAGGTACTAGATGCCACTAATGTCTCTCAGATCCTGTAGTCAGTCACACAGTGTCAGGGAGCTTTCTGTAGGGTTGTTAATTGTTAGTAAAGTTTTCAGCATTTACTTAACAGGGAGCGGGGGGGGGGGGCAGCATTTTAATATTCGCCTCAGGCAGCAAATATGCTAGAATCGGCCCTGGGAGTATCTCATATATACACAGGCTGCAGGGGCGCCAGCACCAGGAAGCACATGGAGGAGCCATTACACCATTATACCTCACACCACTATACAGGCTGTCAGTCAAGCACTGGGGATGTGGCTTTGTCTCCCACTCATGAATAAGCCGGACAGCTGAATATGCTAATGACTCATTGGACATCTCACAGGTCATTTGCATACAGCTTTAGGACCTCATTGCTTAGGTTTACAGGCATGTAGAGGGACAATGAAGGGATAGAGGCAATGCTTTCTAATGGCAGTTTATGAAAATATATTTAGTTTAGGGGGTTAATTTGCCTGACGGGTTCTCTTTAATACTTCCCACAGCTTCCTTGATCTGATAAGAAGCTCCAGCCTCTTTGCAGACACTCCAGCTATAGGGGGACATTAATCATACTGGGGCTTATTAACTAAGGGTCCCTCGGCCGCATTTCTGTCAGGTTCTCCAACATTTTTGGGGATTGCGCTGCAGGGACAGGAATTTAGAAGGGAATCACGCAATGTGATTTTGGCGCATCGGCGACGTCTTTCATGCGACAGAAATTGCATGACATCCTATAGAAAATGATGAAGTAGTTACTTGAGGCTACTTCAATGTAAAACTGAGCTAAAGTATTTTTTCATGTCTACAGTTAATTTTTCATTTGGGAAGCGGAGACCTTTGTTTCAAGTAATGAAAGGGTGCTTTTTTTCAAGTGCAGCTGCTCAGATCAGGTGAGTGTATGTTTTTTTGCAACTTTTGAGGCGCAAAATAATAATAGATGCCGTTCAAACATCTGCAGAATAACCATTTACTATTACTTGACGAATTTTAGCCTGCACCAAAAATAGTCACAAAAAAGAGACAAGTCTATTAACTGCGCCAAAACATTACCAAAAAGAGTTTTCCAGCAGAGACTTTAATAAATACGGAAGGCTGTGGGCATTTATAAAAAAATGTTGCAGAAAAACTACCGTATATACTCGAGTATAAGCCGACCCGAGTATAAGCCGGGGCCCCTAATTCTACCACCAAAAATTGGGAAAACCTATTGACTCGAATATAAGCCGAGGGTGGGAAATGCATTGGTCACAGCCCTCCCCAGTATATAGCCAGCCAACCCCCTGTAGTATATAGCCTACCAGCCCCTGTAGTATATACCCTACCAGCCCCTGTAGTATATAGCCTACCAGCCCCTGTAGTATACAGCCAGCCCCTGTAGTATATATCCTGCCAGCCCCTGCCCCAGTATATAGCCATCCAGCCCCTGTAGTATAAAACCTGCCAGCCCCTGCCCCAGTATATAGCCACCCAGCCCCTGCCCCAGTATATAGCCATCCAGCCCCTGCCCCAGTATATAGCCATCCTGCCCCAGTATATAGCCATCCAGTCTGTGCCCCAGTATATACCCATCTAGCCCATGCCCTACCTTTGTATAGCCTGCCAGCCCTCGTGCACCAGTATATAGCCATCACCTTCCCTGTAATGCAGGAGGCCCCCCTGATCTGTTATACCTAAAAGACTGCCTTATGTAGCCCCCCCCCCGCCCCGTTATACAGACATTAGATTTAAAAAAAAAAAAAAAAACGAGTTTTGTTTTTTCAGCACATTTTTGTGCTGAAAAACTCGGCTTATACTCGAGTATATACGGTAATAGACTCTAATACAAGACAATGGACAGCTGCCAATATTGCCCAGTCTGTGTCTACTTAAAGAGGACCTGTCACCCTGAAAAAGCCCCCCTCCAATTGTGCCCCCCATAATCCTTTCCCTAGCCCCTTTCTGTTTGGAAAGTTTCTTTTAACAGATCCGACCTCTTACCACATAAGAGGTCGGATTCTCGTATCCCCTAAGCCAGAAGTCGGCCTTATTCATAAGGGGGCCGGCCGACACTCCCCCACCATGACCCCTATCAGCGGGGACCTGTATGAGAAGCCAGCAACATTGCATAATCGCTGCCGGCTTTCCGTGATGCTTCCAGTGGCTGTGGCCTTGCTTATTCACATTGTCGGCCGCGGCGCACTGACAGCGGCTGCGGTGTACTTATTTACAGCGCCGGCTGAATATATATAACATTCGGCCAGCGCTGTAAATAAGCACGCTGCGGCTGCAGCCGCTGTCAGTGCGGCGAGGCCGGCTGGCAATGTGAATAAGCAAGACCGCGGCCACAGCAGCTTTCAGGCTTCTCCTAAGGGCCCTGCTGACAGGGGTCGTGGAGGGGGTTGTCGGTTGGCCCCCTTATGAATAAGATCAACTAGCTCAGGTCGGATCTGAGGTCCAAACATAGATTTTAAAAATAGGCAGATATAGAAAGGGGCTAGGGAAAGGATTATGAGAAGCACATATTAAAAGCTAAGTTTTATATTGGTCCTCCACTTTCCTTGTACTCTTGTTTAAAAGTATACAGCATTCCAACAGATACAAGAATTACCAACCATGAGAACCTGTTCCTGGCTCAAATCCCTAAAACAGTTATACTAGGCTTTATGGAGAATGACAGCTTTAGCGCAGCTTTGTACTTGGATGGTCAACAAATACCTGCCAGACCCTTTCAACCAAATTTTGAGGCTGAATTAGCCATTAGAGAGTATGCTGCGCTTGTACACATCTCAGGAAAACATAAATCTGATAGCGGTTTAGCTATAGACCGTGAAGAGTTTATGCGCGGATACACATTCTTTGCCTTTGATTTATCCCCGGATCAAGAACCGGGCGGTCATTTCTCTCTCATTAGGTCTGGAAATCTCTGCGCTGAGATAAGAACCGATGCCTCAAACTGTGAATAAGATAGTGTATGCGCTAAACACTAATATACTGGAAATAAACAACAAAAGAGAAATACTGAATGACTATAACTAGCGATGGATAATTTGGAGCTTACAAGCCTTGCTCTACCGGACACTTGTATGAGACGTATATTTGCCGGCGTATTTCCGTGTGATTTCCTATCTGAACATAAAGTAGTTCAAAGACCTGCAGCTTTTATAGTGAGTACAGATGATTCCCGCAAACCAGGCAGTCACTGGATATTAATTATACTATGTAACAAGAATGATGCCATATTTTTTGATAGCTACGGCTTTACCTCCTGATGCTGAGATTTTCCCAAAAGAATTTATACAGTTTTTAAAAAGAAACTGCATAACATACACTTATCAGAACAAACAAATACAGGATACCATGAGCTCTTTCTGCGGGAATTATTGCATTTTTATGCTTTATAATATAGCTACGGGGCCTATCTTACAAGCAGGCTTTACAGTTTTTTACAAATGATTTTAAAAATAACGATCGCTTAATGTATACGTTTGTCCAAAAAAATCTAACTACTGTGATGCGTAACTGTATATCGCAATGTACTTTTAAACTACACAGCCTACTTATCTTCGTACAGACATTTCAACTTCTGTTTTTTGTGTAAAATTTCCTTTCTTTGCGTAATATCGCAATCTGATACATCCTACTTATCTTAGTACAGTTTTAGCTGTCTTTGAGGATGTGGCGTATTAACTAATGTGCTAATGGGATCTTATCAGCTAAAAGCAGAGAATATAAGGACAGAGCTACACTTAGTCTCTAAACTTATTACAAACTACATGTCTAAGGCTGTAATGCAATTGTCTGAATTTTTATACATTTTTTATTATTCTTTGCTGTATACATTTTTTGCTCAATAAAACGTTAAACATTGAGGCGTCTGTTTCATTTTTGTTTCATTTTTGTAATTTTATCTATGATTAAACATTGCATATAAATGTTATACACGCACAATTAAAGTTAAATTAAACTATGAGTGACATCCAATATAATATAAATCTGGTACAGATCACATAAAAGGGGGTTCACTCTGCACAGCCTCTCTGCACAGCCTCTCTGCACAGCCGCCAGCCACCCTTTTATCTATGATTAAACAATGTATATAAATGTTATACAAGCCCAATTAAAGTTAAATTAAACTATGTGTGACATCCAATATAATATGAATCTGCTACAGATCACTCTGCACAACCTCCAGGCACCCACACATTACAACAACCCTGCACCCTCACATTATATAAACCCCATAAAAAAAGGGAGAGAAATAAGACTAAATCAAAGGGGCGTGTACTTCTGAATCAAAGGGGGCGTGGTACCTGTCACTTTCAGGAAGTGGGCAGTTTGACATAAGTTATGGACGCTTTATGGATGGTATTTATAGTCTTTTCTCCAACCAATGTATAGTCAGAAAGGTGCATCGGTGCGAAACTTCATAGGTTATCACTACTCCACTCCACCATTCATTCGGAGAATCTACAGATCATAAATACAGCACAATTACAAAAAGATAGTGGTACCTGAATGCAGAATTAGAGATTAAAAACATTAAAAACTTTTAAGTTAAAAACCCAGTATACCCGGGTGCAGAGGTCAGAGGAATGGTGCGAATCTCAGAGTCTCGTTGAGTCCAAGTGGACTCAGCGTCTGTAGAGTCCATATCCACTTGGTCTCACACTGTGCAAGTTTTTGTGCTACTGGTCCTCCTCTAATGTCACTCACAATATGGTCGATACACGTAACAATTTTGAGTTACATTCACAGCCACAAGGAGACCGTCAGTGCTAAATTCTGGATCCTTTGCTGCCTGTATTCTCTGACATGCTCACAAACTCTTGTCTTTAATTCCCTTGTGGTCAAACCCACGTAGATCAAACCACATGGGCAGGTGGCATGGTACACAACTGCTCTTGTATTGCATGGCATGTGTTATTTTAAACTCCTGTTCTCCTTTGGAGTCAATGAATGTTTCTGTGCGAGAGATGTTCGGGCACGCTACACAATAGCCACATGGTTTACAGCCCCATTTTGGGCCTTTGTTGTCAAGAAAGGTCTGATTTTTTCTCTCTACATGGTGACTCTTTACAAGTATGTCTTTGAGGTTTTTGGCTCTACGAGCCACTATTCCTGGGTATGGTGGGATATATTTTTGTACAGTCAATTCAGACTCGAAGATAGACCAATAACGCTCCAAAATTTGTTTCGTCTTATGCCACTGGTATTCAGTAATGTATCTCACCTTTTGGTTTTCTTTTTTCTTCAGTTCGATTCTCGGAGTAGATTTGGCTCTGTTGTAAGCTTTTCTTAAAGATCTTTGACTGTATCCACGGTCTCGGAACCTTTGTCTCAGTTCCCGTGCCCGTTCAAAATTTTATTCCTTGGAGCAGATTCTTTTCATCCATAGGTACTGTCCTGTTGGCACTGCAGTGAAGGTTTTTTGGGGATGTTAGGATGAGGCGTCTAGTAGTGCATTTACCGATGTCTCCTTCCTATGTACATCCAATTGGAGGCATTCATCTTTGTCTCGTTCTAAAATTACATCAAAAAAATCACCTTATTCTGATCGCATTCGTATGTCAATTTTATGTTTAGATTATTTTAATTGAGTTTCTTGACAAAGTCCTCCAACTGTCGGGTCGACCCCCTCCAGATGATCAGGATGTCATTGATGTACCGCGCCCAAAATATGATGCGGTCCACCATGACATCCCGTTCACCCGAAAAGAGGTCCCTCTCCCACAGCCCCAGGAACAGATTGGCATAAGAGGGGGCACAAGGCGCCCCCATAGCCGTGCCCTGGAGCTGCAGGTAGAAGGAACCCCCAAACACAAATACGTTGTGGAGGACTACGAACTCCAACAGTCGTAGGATCAGACCCCTCAAATCTTCTTCCAAGGTAGTGGTTCCCAAGAAAAATTGTACTGCTTTTAAACCGTCTGAGTGTCTGATGCTTGTGTAAAGTGATTCCACATCAAGCGTGGCTAGGATCATTCCCTCTTCCAAATGGATTCCTTCTATTTTTTGTAGGAGATCAGAAGTGTCCCGGATATAGAAAGGTAGACATTTTACTATATTTTTAAGATGGAAATCTATGAATTTCCCAATACTTTCCATTAGTCCCCCTTTACCAGAGATGATCGGTCGACCCGGGGGGTCCTAGAGTTTTTGTGTACTTTGGGCAACAAATATAGGGTAGGTGTCTTAGGTACTTTTACAAATAAAGCATCTGCGCATTCCTTAGTTATAGTTTTGGTCCGCACTGCTTTTTGTAACACGCTGTCCAATTCCTCTACAAATTTGTTGGTTGGATTGTAAGTTAGTTTTTTATAGCATAATTTGTCCCTCAATTGCCTCTGGGCCTCTGCCTCGTACATAGACCGAGGCCAAAGTACCACATTCCCACCCTTGTCCGCCTGTTTTATAATTATATTGTCCAGTTTTTTTTAACGATTTAAAGCCTTTTGCATCTGTGGGGTTAAATTGTCACCTTGTATACCCCTCGGGATTTTCTTAAATTCCTCAGAAACCAGTTTGACAAATAATTCTATAGCTGGACAGGCGGACAGGGCTGGGAATCTACGGGACCTTGGTCGAATGCATATTGGGATCTCACCATCTGTTGTCTGTAAATTCCTTGATTCGGCTTCCAACTCTTCTAAAATCCGCACGGCCTCTTGTTCCATAGCTGTAGGAAAAATTTCTTTGGGATCTTCGACATGGAACCATTTTTTGTAGACGAGGGAACGTGCAAAAATATTCAGATCTTTTATGGCTGTGAATACATTAAAATTAGTCCTTTCTCTAAAACTTGCATCTCCTCTATTGTCAATACATAGTCAGATAAGTTTATTACCTTTAACTGGTAGTTGTACTGGTGCTGGTAGTTATATTCGTAGTTGCACTTCTCGTTTCGGGTTTCCTTTTACTCTCCGGCTGATTTTGGGTTAATTTCCTCTTTCCACCTCTCTCTTGCCGGTTCGAGCCTTTATAACTTGCGCCTTCACTGAGATTGTTTAATGATGTGCTTGATGATAGAGATGATGACTGATTCATCGGTCTTCTATTGGGACGCCTGTAATGTGGTTTTCGACAATGGTATACCTGTTTCTGTTGGAAATCTTTCAAATCTCTTGTGTATTTTTTTGTTTTTATTTCTTGGATTTTCCTTTCCCATTCCAGCTTCTAACAAGCTTTGGAAAGCTACAAGGTCAACACGACAAAATCCCAAATTCTCCCCTCATCGATCCCCCCAGATCAGCTAAAAGTCCCAAGTGACACATACCAACTAGACTGGCAAACCAAACATAAAACTATATAAACACATTTCCTTATATAAACTCAACTTCCCTCCATTAATTGCACAAATCACCCGGGAGTTGACTGAATATTTACAGTTCATGACTTCATGGTTTGGTAGGGTAGCTATATATAAAATGCTAGTCCTCCCGAAGTATATGTACCTACTGAGGACCCTTCCTATCTCCCTTCCCAAGAGTTTGGGAAACCAAGAGTTTTGTGCAAACCAAAACACAACTCAGCAAATTTATATGGGAGAACAAAAAGCCCAGAACCTCTATGTCAATCCTAACCAGACACAGGAGGGCAGGTGGGTGGGGGGTGCCAAATCTAGAAGACTACCATATGGTCTGCATTATTAGCCAAATTGACCTCCTGGTGGCTTGCTTCTGATGACGTACCTTGGGTTAAACTAGAAAGAGAAATCACGGGCTCCCCGTCCTTGAAAGCACGAATGCTATTGAGCATATGGGGCATTGCTCCCCCCAACCTATCTTCACTCAGTCAGTACATCAGACAAAATGTGGCATAAAGTGCTCTCCAACACCAAGACACGGTACTCCCAAAACACAAGGTCCCTCTAGAATTTCTTGCACATCTCTGGGATTGACTTAAGACAGTGGAGGGAGAGGGGGATCACCTCTCCATTCTCACCCCCGCAGGTACAACACGACTACCTGACCTCAAAGTACAACATTGCCTCTACAGAGTTCCTAACAGTTTTCTGTTTGGGAGTTTTCTGAAAACACTGGCGGGAAAATCACTGTCCATAAATAATTAACTACTCAGAATAATGGATAATGCTGACATCAAAACCAAAACTATCTCCCCGATATACACTATCCTGGGAGATAAAACCGTAACACAACTAACCGCCTCACTGAAAAATTGGAGTAGAGACCTAGGTTACAACATCTCCACAGAAGAGTGTCGGCAGGCCTTTACAGACACATATACAATATTCAGATGTACAAATCACCAGGAAGCTGCGATCAAAACCACCCTACGCTGGTATTACACTCCCTCACGACTTCACGTGATTTTTCCCTCTACCTCCCCGTACTGTTGGAGAGGTTGTGGCAATAAGGGATCCCTCCTACACATACTATGGGCCTGTGATCGTGTCTCTGCCCTTTGGGGTGCAACTAAGCTTGCAATATCCCAGATCACCAAAGCCTCACTCATACTACATCCAAAACTGAGCCTTTTGATAATAGGCCTGAGAACCTTTAAGCTAGCCCACAGAACAATTGTGGCTCATCTGATTATGGCAACCAAGCTAGTGCTCACCCACCATGGAAAACCCCAATCTGCCCCCTCCCAAATGAAATATTTGAGATTGTTAACTCAACCTGTGCATTTGAACAGATGTTAGCAGTCCAAATACACAGAACTAAATCCTTTCATCAAAAATCCTACAATGTACACCCCGACAAACACGTGCGGGTTAACATGCTCGTCCTTATGTACTTTCTATACATGTTAAATGTAAAACACCACCTGTTTGTTGATGTTCCAACCAAAATAATATGCTTTGTCCTTTCGCCAGCTGCGCCTGGCCTGTTCTTTAAGGCTACTAAGCCTAAATGCACAATGTCTTTGTTACTCTGTTAAAAATTCTTGAAAAATTAATAAAATTCCTTGAATTAAAAAAAAAAAAATCATTTGCCTAACGACACAACAAATGTGTATAGAATTTTATAGTCCTGCACGGTTCAGTATTCACCAGTGTGAACAATGCTGGAAAGGCTTTCTCACTTCAAGTGGACGTTAGAGCTGAAACACCTGGACAGTGAATAGTAGTAGTGAAGACAGCAGAGGATTATTACTGTGCCAAAGGCACATTAGTAACAAGTGATAAAATCTAGTCTTCTGTTAAGGCATGAGGGGTGCCTGGTACCTAGGGCAACAATCCAAAAAGTTTCCCTATTCAGGATTTTGCGTTTGATATCCCCACCACTTGGGGATCTGTACACTTTCTCAGTTCCTCTCCACAGGAAACCTACAGTGCTGCCCGCATGCTGTTCTCTGAAATGTCTCGGTAGAGACGAGATGCCAACGGTTTGATTAGTGACATCTGAAAGATGTCTGTGGATGCGCACTTTAGCTGGAGTGGATGTATGTCCTACATATTGGGGCAGATTTATCAAGCTGTCTGAAAGTCAGAATATTTCTAGTCTCCCATGGCAACCAATCACAGATCCCCTTTGAAATATTCATGAGCACTGGTAAAATGAAAGCTGAGCTGTGATTGGTTGCCATGGTTAATAAAGCTGACTTTCAGACAGCTTGATAAATCTGTTTTTTACCTGATTAAGGGACGTGGCCCTTTTTCGTTTTTGCATTTTCATTTTTCACTCCACACCTTCAAAAATATGTAACTTTTTTATTTTTCCATGTAAAGAGCTATGTTTGGGCTTGTTTTGTATGTAAAATAGAATGCAGTGAAAATCATGACAAAACGCATTTGCTCCATATTCTTGTGGGCTTGGATTTTACAGCTTTCACTGAGCGCCCCAAATGACATGTCTACATCATTCTTTGGTTCCGCACGATCACAAGGATACCAAATTTGTAAAGGTTTTATAATTAGAGATGAGAGAACACACTCGTCCGAGCTTGATGCTGGTTCGAGCATTAGCGTACTCGAAACTGCTTGTTGCTCGGATGAGTATTTCGCCAGCTCGAGAAAATGGCATCTCCCGCCGTTGTGATTTTTGGCGGCCAGAAACAGAGCCAATCACAAGCCAGGAGACTCTGCACTCCACCCAGCATGACGTGGTACCCTTACACGTCGATAGCAGTGGTTGGCTGGCCTGATCAGGTGACCCTGGAATAGATTAGCCCCTGCCCGCGCTGCTCGGATCATTCTCTGTCTGGATGCCGTTAGGGAGAGAGCTGCTGCTGGTCAGGGAAAGCGTTAGGGTGTTCTATTAGAATAGTGTTAGGCAGGAGTGATTCTACAAGAACCCAACAGCCCTTCTTAGGGCTACAATAACGTTATATATATTTTTTTTTATTTGCTTGTGGCTGGGCTTGCTGGCACTAGTAGTGCAGCTAGTACCATATTTCTTTTTATAACTCAAAGTAATCTGGCAAAGCAGTGTGCTTTCAGTGTAGGCTAGAAAATAGCCATAGGAGAACCCCAACGGCTTACTTAGGCCTACAATAGCGTTATATTTTACTTTTTTTTGGTTTGCTTGTGGCTGGGCTTGCTGGCACTAGTAGTGCAGCTAGTACCATATTGTGAGGAATTTGCAGGGAGACTTGCGACCGTTGTGTTTAGCTCTTAGTGACACACATATCCACCTCAAACACCGAAGTGGGACAATTTATTAGGGGTTTGATTTGAATTAGGCACAGTCTGCTCATTTATTTTTTTTTACGTTTAATTTTTTTTTATAACTCAAAGTCATCAGGCACAGCACAAAATCCAGTTGTGTGCTTCAAATGTAGGTTAGAAACTAGCCATAGCAATAGGATAGCATCGTTTTGTTTAAAAAAAAAACACAAAAAAACAAAAAAAATTTACAGTTTACACTTTAATTTTGAAAATGTTTAACCCGAGGGCTAGGGGTAGAGGACGAGGGCGTGGACGTGGGCGTCCAACTACTGCAGGGATCAGAGGCTGTGGTCCTGGGCGGGGTAAGACACTACCTGCTGATGAGGGAGCAGGGGAACGCCGCAGAGCTACACTCCCTAGGTTCATGTCTCAAGTTACTGGGACCCGTGGTAGAGCACTGTTGAGGCCAGTGGTGAAGTTGTTGTCAGGGCAGGAAGTCCGAGGGGGGAGCAGACAGGGATCGGAGGATGATGAGGTGACAGACCCAAGCTGGGTTGATAGGCCGGGTGAACACAGTGCTTCTGAGACGGAGGCGAGTCCTATACCAGAACAGGTTGGAAGAGGCAGTGGTGGGGCCAGATGGAGAGGCAGGGCTAGAGATGTTGCATCAGCGCCAAATGTTTCACGTAGTCAAGCTCCCGTGGCGAGGGCTAGATTTTCAGAAGTCTGGAGGTTCTTTAAAGAAACACCGGATGACCGACGGACTGTGGTGTGCAACCTGTGCCAAACCAGGATCAGCAGGGGTTCCACCACTACTAGCTTAACTACCACCAGTATGTGCAGGCATATGAATGCTAAACACCCCACTCAATGGCACCAAGCCCGTTCACCTCCGGCCGATCACACCACTGCTCCTTCCCCTGTGTCATCTGCTAGTCAGCCCCCTGCCCAGGACCCCAGCCCAAACACCACCAGCAGCGCAGAGCAATTGTAGACTGCCAGATGTTAACTTCCACCAGAACTGGTAGTCAGTTTCCTCAGGTCTACAATGAGGAGTGGACGTGGATGTCTGATATCTGTCAGGTGCTGAGTAACTTTGAGGAGTCAACAGAGATGGTCAGTGGCGATGCCGCCATCATCAGCCTCACCATCCCGCTGCTTGGCCTGTTGAAAAACTCTCTGGTCAGCATGAAGTTGGAAGCTTTGCGCTCGTCACAAGAGACGGGGGAAGAAGATTCCCTTGTTGATAGCCAAAGCACCCTCAGGTCTGTTTCTCAGCGCATATCAGAGGAGGTGGAGGAGGATGAGGAGGGAGAGGAGGAGAATGTTGGCGAGACAGAAGAGGGGACCATTGTTCAGTCCTTCACTGTTCAGCGTGTATGGGCAGAAGAAGAGGAGTTGGAGGAGTTGGAGGAGGAGGAAATGGAGAGTCAGGCCAGTGAGGGGAGTGAATTCTTGTGCGTTGGGAATTTATTCCAGCACCGATTACTGGGTATTCACTCTCCTGGACCCACGGTTCAAGCAAAATCTTTCCACTCTCATCCCTGGAGAGGAAAGGAGTGTGAGAATGCATGAATACCAGCAGGCCCTGGTGCACAAGCTGAAACAGTATTTCCCTTCTGACAGTGCTAGCGGCAGAGGGCGTACTTCTGCGGGACAAGTAGCAAGGGAGAGTAGGCGAGCAGGCAGCTTGTCCAGCGCTTCTTGCTCACCTCCTTTGGTTCCTCTCTGCCACCCATTGGTTTGAAGCCTGAGTCCATTTAGGGTATGTCGCCATGACACTCTCTAGCCTGCCGCTGCTGCCGCTGCCTCTGCATGCCGTCCCCTATAGTGTCAGGGTCAATTATTGCATGTTTTAGATGCTATCTAGCCTCATTCGGTCACTCTGTCATCGCCATGCTGTTGCCCATAATTTTGGCATAATGGTGCGATTAAGCAGCCTCAGAGGCATCCATGCATGCTGCCCCTGCTGTTTCCTATAGTGGTACGTAAATGGTCAGGGGCGGTGGAAGAGGAATTGCAATGTTGTTTTGCAACTACGGATTGGGAGCTGTTATGTGGTGAAGCTCAGGGTGATGTAAACCTGGGTGTTAACTTGGTCACTGACTATATCAGGTTTTGCGTAGACAGTATAGTGCCAGAAAAAAGGGTCAAAATATTTGCAAATAATAAACCTTGGATGACCGGAGAACTTAAGAAATTGTTGGGGTTGAAGAGGCGGGCTTTCTTGACTGGTGATGAGGACTCCTATAGAAGCCTATTGAAGGATGTGAAAAATAAAATCCGAGAGTGCAAATCTGCATATAAAAAGAGACTAGAAAATAAGTTGTCTGAGCAGAATACAAAGGAGGTCTGGAAGGGTTTAAAACTAATTACAGGTATACCAACGCGAACTGAAGGGGCAGTAGGGGATATAGAGAAGGCCAATGAATTGAATAATTTTTTTAATCGTTTTGATGATATGAGTAATTCCATAGTGTCAGGAAGTATTGTATGGGATGATGTAAATCTAAAGGGGGAACACTTCGAGGGAGGAAAACGGGAGATGATGCCACCGATTAAAGTCGAGGAAGTGGTACTAGAATTAGGACGGATAAAATCTAGTAAAGCTGGAGGCCCAGACATGTTGGACAACAGGGTCCTGAAAACGTGCTGTAGAGAGCTAGGTGAGGTTTTTACACATTTATTTAATATGAGCCTACAATGTGGAATAGTGCCGACCTTATGGAAAACTTCGGTCATAGTTCCTGTGAATAAAGTCCCTCGACCGAAAACGTTAAACGATTACAGACCAATAGCGCTGACCCCGGTGGTCATGAAAATCTTAGAAAGACTGGTTATGCGGTACTTATTTAGTGTAGTGAAGGATTTTGTAGACCCGTTACAATTTGCATATCGGTGTGGGCTGGGGGTAGATGATGCATTAATCAACCTGTTACATAGAGTATGTGCTCATCTTGAATCCCCCAAAACAGAGGTACGCTTGACTTTTTTTGACTTCAGCAGCGCATTTAACACGATCATTCCAGCTTTGTTAGAGTCAAAGCTGCAGGTTATGCAGATAGAACCAACCATGATCAAATGGCTGATGACTTATCTGCGCTGCAGACCACAGAGGGTT
This sequence comes from Engystomops pustulosus, assembly GCA_019512145.1. NCBI lineage: Eukaryota > Metazoa > Chordata > Amphibia > Anura > Leptodactylidae > Engystomops > Engystomops pustulosus. The sequence goes on along the minus strand of WNYA01000180.1, from coordinate 9,051 downwards.
AGGTTGGGTGACATATGGTCTGATGAGGTGGTGTGCAGTACGGGGGCCCCTCAGGGCACTGTGTTAGCTCCTTTTTTGTTTATTTTATACACTTCGGACTTTAGGAAAAATGATTCGGCCTGTTTTCTACAGAAATACTCGGATGATTCGGTAATGGTGGGCTGTATCACAGAGGGGGACGACGGTGAATACCGAGAGTCAGTGAATACGTTTACCGAATGGTGCAGCTCAAATGGTCTCGTATTAAACGTAAACAAGACGAAAGAATTGGTTATAGATTTTTCAAGGAAAAAGGGCGTTATGCCCAAACCACTTAATATAGCAGGGATTGAAGTGGAGCAGGTTGGTAGCTATAAATATCTGGGCGTGATCATTGACAATAAATTAAGCTGGCATGAGCATATAGAAAAGGTTTCCAGACGTGCTAATAGTAATCTATTCTTTTTACGTAGACTAAGGGCATTTGACATCCCGAGGACCATGTTGGTCGGTTTTTATAATACGGTTATGGTGAGTGCATTTGCATTTGCCCTAGTGGCTTGGGGCAACTGTATTTCTAGTAGGGATTGTCAAAAGATGGATAAAATAATTAAGAAAGCCTCCTCGATAGTAGGTCTGCAATTTGATAGATGGGAGAAACTTGTACAATGCAGGATAATAAGGAAATTGGAAAAAATTATAAATAACAGTGATCATCCAATGCATGGCGTGCTGCAGGCACAGATTAGTGGTTTTAGCTCCCGTTTTATTCTCTTGCGGTGCAGGTCGGAGAGATTTAAAAAGACGTTTATACCGGCTGCTCTCGAGCTGTCAAATGCCGCAATTGGGGGGAAAATAGGAATGTTTTAGAAAATAAGACTGTTGGAAAAATGGGTTCTATTTTATTACTTTTATAATTTATTTAAGTAACTATTTATTGAATATTGGGTGAAATTTACTTATGTGTATTGGTGTTTTTTACTCTGTTTTATTGTACAGGCAGTCCCCGGGTTACATACAAGATAGGGTCTGGAGGTTTGTTCTTAAGTTGAATTTGTATGTAAGTCGAAACTGTATATTTTATAATGGAAGTTCTAGACAATTTTTTTTCTTTTGCCCCAGTGACAATTGGAGTTTCAAAATTTTTGGTGTAATTGGACCAAGAATTATCAATTAAGCTTCATTACAGACATCTTACAGCTGATCATTGCAGTCTGGGACTATAGTAAAGCATCCAGAGAGCTTCACCAGAGGTCACAGTGGGCAGAGGGGTCCGTCTGTAACTATGGGTTGTCTGTAAGTCGGGTGTCCTTAAGTAGGGGACCGCCTGTATATGTGTTCTTTTCATGTGAGTTTTTTTTATATATGTGATGTTCTGTCAATTTGATGTATTGCAGAGGTGACACTTTAAGTTCCCGCTTGGGATAATAAAGTATTATTATTATTATTATTATTATTATTACTCTTTATTTCATACGATTGATTCAACATTATAAAGAAAACAAATATTAATGGGACATGAGGATAATACAAAGGGTGATACCATACATCAAGCCAAATGTACAACCGGGAATTAAAGTATAATGCATGAAATTTTCCACAAGGTGTCATAATGCATCAGACATCATATAACGATGTATTGATGCAGACTGTAATATACTATACATCAAAGTCATGCAGGGAAAGTTTGATGAACACCAAGTAATAAGAACTAATTTGAATGCTTATTCATATTGTGTGGCCTGTGTCCAACCAAGATGACAGAGCACCCCATTGCATATTTTCGTATACTGTCTCCGTCTAGGGGTGGATAGATAAGGGTGGCTAATGACATATGGCTAATGAACTAATTACATATCTAGAGAATATGTCACTTCATGTTTCAGATCTCTAAGGAGACAAGTTTATCCAGTGACTGTCTGTCAGGAGTAAAATTCATTAGAAGCTTTATCAGCTTCTCCTTATCTATCAGCTGTCACCCCCTGCCTGTGCTGCTCGGATCATTCTCTGTCTGGATGCCGCTAGGAAGAGAGCTGCTGCTGGTCAGGGAAAGCGTTAGGGTGTTCTATTAGAATAGTGTTAGGCAGGAGTGATTCTACAAGAACCCAACAGCCCTTCTTAGGGCTACAATAACATTATATATTTTTTTTATTTGCTTGTGGCTGGGCTTGCTGGCACTAGTAGTGCAGCTAGTACCATATTGTGAGGAATTTGCAGGGAGACTTGCGACCGTTGTGTTTAGCTGTTAATGACACACATATCCATCTCAAACACCGAAGTGGGACAATTTATTAGGGGTTTGATTTGTATTAGGCACAGTCTGCTGATTTATTTTTTTTACATTTATTTACTTTTATAACTCAAAGTAATCTGGCAAAGCAGGGTGCTTTCAGTGTAGGCTAGAAAATAGCCATAGGAGAACCCCAACGGCTTACTTAGGCCTACAATAGCGTTATATTTTACTTTTTTTTGGTTTCCTTGTGGCTGGGCTTGGTGGCACTAGTAGTGCAGCTAGTACCATATTGTGAGGAATTTGCAGGGAGACTTGCGACCGTTGTGTTTAGCTCTTAGTGACACACATATCCACCTCAAACACCGAAGTGGGACAATTTATTAGGGGTTTGATTTGAATTAGGCACAGTCTGCTGATTAATTTTTTTTTTACCATAACCCAAACTTATAAGAACACTACTACACTTGATCTTATACAAAAGGTTCTTAGAAGTGCTGTTTGGGAAGGAGCCGAGAGACAGGGGCTTGGACAGGCGAAAGCTCGCCTGGCAGCGGACCGCCAGCTTTATCCCAAGATCCAACTAACATAGTTTTAACTGCAGCACCTTTAATCTACTGCTACTTCACTGCCTCCATACATCGTCCCCTTATCAAACGAGCTGTGTCAGGCAGAAGTTTGGATTGTTTTCATGGCTTCCACATCAAACTTGTTAACTTTGTCGCCACCCTGCTGTGTTATTCACAAAATATACTGGCAAACTTTTATCATTTACCGATATTATTTCAGTGCTTCTTGCGCATCTGTTTACATTCCCCTCACCCGCCATAACCCAAACTTATAAGAACACTACTATCCAATTTTTTCTCCCCAACGTAAGTGAGCTTCTGTTATCCACAAAATATAGATGGCAAACTTTTATTCATATACCGATATTATTCAGTGCTTCTTGCGCATCTGTTTACATTCCCCTCACCCCGCCATAACCCAAACTTATAAGAACACTACTACACTGATCTTATACAAAAGGTTCTTAGAATGCTGTTTGGGGGAGTAGCCGAGAGACAGGGTCTTGGATAGGGAAAGCTCGCGACAGCGGAGCGCAGCTCCATCCCAAGATCCAACTAACATAGTTTTAACTGCACACCTTTAATCTACTACTACTATATTACTAAACTAGCTGACGATCCATACATCGTCCCCTATCAACGACTCTTGTGTCAGGCTAGAATTGCAACTATCAGGTCTCCAGCATTGCGGCGACAGATGGGCCGAGTTCCCTATGTATCTGGTGAACACCACCTGAAAACTCTTGGGGGCAAAAAAAGACATAAAAAGACCCAGCTTGTTTGATAGGTCTGATGTGCTGCATATCCTCTCGTGCTCCAGCGTCTGGGGTAATAGAGAGTTAGAAAGTTGCGCATGGAGAAACATTGGGGGAACTCTGTGGAGGATCGTGGAGGAAAAATGGACAGGAACCAGCATGTGCAACATCCATGGAGGGCCTCTGAGGTTGCCTAATCTTGGGATGGTGGTCTGGCGGTCCCGCTGCCAGGTAGCTTTCGCCTGTCCAAGCCCCGTTCTCCTTGGCTCCTATCCCCACCCAAAAGGGCCTGGTGGCCAGAAGTCGGTTACTTTAGAGAAAATGATCATTTCAAAGCAGCCGGGTTCCGTATTGAATATTTCCCTAGGAATATGGATGGCATGTGGTTCTATTTTAAATCGTTTTTTTTCGGAAATGTTCCATGATTATAGCAACAGTATGGGCATCCGATATTGCGCTGCTATTAGTTGCAACTTCAGTCCTCCAGCATGCGGCGACAGATTGGCCGAGTTCCAATATGTATCTGGTAAAACACCCCTGAAATTCTTCCTGACCCAGCTCGTATTGAGAGTAAGGGGCTAATGTATGGAGGCGTGACTAGTAGTATATTTAAAGGTGCTGGCAGTTTAACTATGTTAGTTGGATCTCAGGATGGCGCTGGCTCTCCGCTGCCAGGCGAGATTTCGCCAACTTCCAGCCCCTGCTCCCCGGCTACGTTCCCCAACAAGCACTTCTGAAATTTTGTATAAGATTAAGTAGTAGCGTTCTTATAAAAGTTTTGGTTTATGGCGGGCTTGAGGGGAATAAACAGTGAGCAGAAGCGCTGAAATAATATCGGTAAATGAATAAAAGTTTGGCCAGTATATTTTTGTGGATTACCCAGCAGGGTGGCGACAAGTTAACAAGTTTGATGTGGAGCCATGAAAACAACCAAATTCTGCCTGACAACATCTCGGTTTGATAAAGGGTACCATGTATGGAGGCAGCTAATAGGGAACTTTTGGAGGCAGCTATGCGTTACGTGTGGAGGTAGCATGGAGACAATTGTGGAGCCAGCTAAAAAGACACGTGTGAGGCTGGCTATGGAGACATTTAATTTGGATAGTGCCTGTCTGTTGGCAGTCCAAAAAAAAAGTTTTCAAACCAGAGAGTCAGGTAGTGGTCCTCCTCCAGAAAATGACATAGATTGAGTGCCTGTTGTGGCAAGTCCAAAAAGTTTTCATTTCAAACCAGAGGAGCAGCTAGGTGTCCCCAGAAAAATTAAATAATTGAGTGCCTGTATGTGGCGGTCCAAAAAAGTTTTCAAACCAATGAGCATGTAGGTGGGTCCTCCAGAAAAATACCATAGATGATTCCTGTAATGTGGCACTCCCAAAAATTTTTTTACAACATAGACCTCATAGCAGCGCAATATGAATGCCCCATACTGTCGCTCTTAATCAGGGAAGTCGTCTCCATGGCTGCCTCCACATGTCATCCCCTTATCATAAGAGCTGTGTCAGGCTCATTTTTCGGGTGTTTCACCAGATACGTTATGGAACTTGGTCACTATGTCGCCACCATGCTGTGTTATCGACTAAATATACCGTAAACCTTTTGTTCACATAGGAAATCATGTCAGCGCTTCTTGCTCACCTCCTTTGGTTCCTCTCTGCCACCCATTGGTTTGAAGCCTGAGTCCATTTAGGGTATGTCGCCATGACACTCTTTAGCCTGCCACTGCTGCCGCTGCCTCTGCATGCCGTCCCCTATAGTGTCAGGGTCAATTATTGGATGTTTTAGATGCTATCTAGCCTCATTTGGTCACTCTGTCATGGCTATGCTGTTGCCCATAATTTTGGCATAATGGTGCGAGTAAGCAGCCTCAGAGGCATCCATGCATGCTGCCCCTGCTGTTTCCTGTCCATTTCCGTGGTGTTTCCATCCTTTTCTGAGGTTCCCAGGTGTTTGGCCAAGCTTCCCTGTGCAGAGCCTTGGTCCCCTTGAAAAATGCGAGTGACTTCAATGGGGCTCGTTATTCGAGACGAGCACTCGAGCATCGGGAAAAGTTTGTCTCGAATAACGAGTACCCGAGCATTTTAGTGCTCGCTCATCTCTAGTAAGGATGAACACCAGGAGGTGGGTAACACTGGGAATGTGTGAGGGAACAAGGACTAGTCAGATGCTACAGATAAGACAACAAATTAACACACACAATGGTCGGGTACTATGTAACTCCTAACAGTCAAAATATTGGTGGGGTCAAGGACCAGGAAGGTCTAAGCGCCTCTGACTCCGACCAGCAAAGTCAGAAATACCCCAAGGGGAAGCAAGCTTTCTATGTAGGTGGGGTCCCTTCCCCACCCTAAGTTAAATTTTAACCAGAAAAAGCAATTTAAATCAAAGGCATTGGAACAAGGCAACATTTTGGTAGAACTGGTATCTCATACGAAACCCTGAAAAAGAGTAAACAAATAACTCTCGGAAAAAGCTATAATGGAGCTTTTTGATCAGTCATCCCCAGGTGGTGGGCTTCTCTGTGGATGTGGCGTTAGACCCCACCTTCTTCCCTGACTGTGGGAAGGGATGGCCAGTTCTGAATTTCAATTGAGGGTAAAGCAAGGTCTCTAGTAAGGGCCGGAAGATTGCCTTGGTCGGGGAGGAATGGGATAGGGTGATCCTGGAAGTTTGGTGGGCCTCTCTCCCTCACCGCCCTCACATCTGTGTACCCTGCAAATTATGTCTTTGGGTCTCTCGTTCTTAGTTGCCTTTTGGCCCAGGGATCTATGTGCCCGATCAAGTTCCAAATGCTCATCAGGGGGCACCCCCAGAATCTCATTAAACAGTTGTCAAAGGGTAGCATCTAGATGACGGGGTTTGAAGGAATTATGGAAAGGGGGAAAGCCTCTGTCCAAATGTTCTTCTTCCGGACCCCCATCTGGCTGTTCCAATGTCTATATAACGTTGGTGTTACAGTGAGTTACGGGACCGGAGCGGGAGCATGAGGCAGACGTGTCCTCACTCCTGCATAGCCAGGCCACGCCCCTTCTTGAAACACCTTTTTAAGCATTATCCATGTGAAAATAAAAAAAACACTGACTCCTCAGGAATCCCTAGGAGAATCCTCTCTAGATGCAACAGCCACTACAAATTTATCTCGTATTGTGCTGACCTGCAAAACCAAACAGTGTGAGGAGCATTTCACCACAGCTTCGCAGCCCATCAACCAGCTGTTTTGGGCTACTACATATCTAGCCCTGTACCTCTGACTAAAGTTTGGGCTCGGCTCTTTTCAACAGTATTTATGGATTATAACCCAAGATAATATAAAGTGATATATTTATTTTATTTGTCTAATACACTTCTCTACAATACTATTTTATTGTAGAGCAGTGTAAACTGCTACCCCAGTGATTGCTGTTCCCTGGACTACATTCATTGGGGGCCCCCACCAACCTTAATCCGGCCCTGATGGTCACCTTGTCAGAAAGAATGTAAGGAAAGCATTGCTGAAGATGCTTTTATATGTGATCTAGGGAAAGGGGGGTGATTTAAACCTTTACTTTTTTTTTACTGTACTGCAGTATATAGCAATAATACAATGATTTCTAACAGCCTGCCATCTGCTGGCTATTAGAGATCATTGCTCATGGCTAGCCTTCAAGTCTCAATGAGACTGTAGGCTGCCATGTCAACCGATCGCCATCCAAGAAGGCGGTGCCATCCAAGAAGGCGGTGAGTTAGGTGCCACGGTCGGGTTCGACCACGGCACTTAAAGAGGACCTTTCACTACCTCACTTTTATGGAGATTATGATACCATTCTGTAGGGGCTGCTATGCAGATTTACTTGTACTTTGAATTTTCCTTCTAGCCCCCATGGATGCGGAGTTATCAGTCCCGAGATCTGCCCATTATAATCTGTGTTTGGTCAGAGAGGAGGTGCTGGAGATGGGGCTGGAGGCGTGTGTTATGCTAATCTTCTCGCATACTGTCAGTAGTGAGCTGTAATTTCTCTATGAGCATCTAAAGGCTATGTTCACACACATTCTAATATTCTGTTGACATTATGTTTACACCACACCAAAAATACAATGTTACACGCATTGTAAACACGCATGAAATGTAGACGGAAATGCAAACGTAATGTAAACGTAAGTGCAAACGAGACATCAACGTATACACCAAATAAGCGTAAATAAGCATAAAACAAGTCATAAACACAACCAGCATGTAAATGAAAGTGTAAACGCAAACGTGATGGCACGGAAGTGTAAATGCGCCGTAAACGCAAGTGCATTTTACGTAAACACGAGTCAAACTCGACACAAAGGCAAATACAATGTAAGCTTAAACACAACGCAAATTTGTTTAGGCTTACGGCCGTTGCATAGTGTTTACGCTCCTGGGCCGTTTGTGTAGCGTTTCCCCTTACGGGCCTTTTGCATTAATACACTTCTCTACAATACTATTTTATTGTAGAGCAGTGTAAACTGCTACCCCAGTGATTGCTGTTCCCTGGACTACATTCATTGGGGGCCCCCACCAACCTTAATCCGGCCCTGATGGTCACCTTGTCAGAAAGAATGTAAGGAAAGCATTGCTGAAGATGCTTTTATATGTGATCTAGGGAAAGGGGGGTGATTTAAACCTTTACTTTTTTTTTACTGTACTGCAGTATATAGCAATAATACAATGATTTCTAACAGCCTGCCATCTGCTGGCTATTAGAGATCATTGCTCATGGCTAGCCTTCAAGTCTCAATGAGACTGTAGGCTGCCATGTCAACCGATCGCCATCCAAGAAGGCGGTGCCATCCAAGAAGGCGGTGAGTTAGGTGCCACGGTCGGGTTCGACCACGGCACTTAAAGAGGACCTTTCACTACCTCACTTTTATGGAGATTATGATACCATTCTGTAGGGGCTGCTATGCAGATTTACTTGTACTTTGAATTTTCCTTCTAGCCCCCATGGATGCGGAGTTATCAGTCCCGAGATCTGCCCATTATAATCTGTGTTTGGTCAGAGAGGAGGTGCTGGAGATGGGGCTGGAGGCGTGTGTTATGCTAATCTTCTCGCATACTGTCAGTAGTGAGCTGTAATTTCTCTATGAGCATCTAAAGGCTATGTTCACACACATTCTAATATTCTGTTGACATTATGTTTACACCACACCAAAAATACAATGTTACACGCATTGTAAACACGCATGAAATGTAGACGGAAATGCAAACGTAATGTAAACGTAAGTGCAAACGAGACATCAACGTATACACCAAATAAGCGTAAATAAGCATAAAACAAGTCATAAACACAACCAGCATGTAAATGAAAGTGTAAACGCAAACGTGATGGCACGGAAGTGTAAATGCGCCGTAAACGCAAGTGCATTTTACGTAAACACGAGTCAAACTCGACACAAAGGCAAATACAATGTAAGCTTAAACACAACGCAAATTTGTTTAGGCTTACGGCCGTTGCATAGTGTTTACGCTCCTGGGCCGTTTGTGTAGCGTTTCCCCTTACGGGCCTTTTGCATT
>WNYA01000179.1:222479-235335 GCA_019512145.1 Engystomops pustulosus | reverse complement strand
CATCTGCAATATAAGAGCCCACCATACACTTGTCTTCCTACTATTACCTCTTGTTCTTCCATTGCAATGGTGATGGCATCTACTTCAGAAACAGCCGTGGATCAGGTAAGTGAAAACATTCACTTTATTGTTACTCATTACATGTTTTACTCTGCTTCTTTCCTCCCAAGCCTAGATACATTTAGGTGGATTTCAAATAGTTTTGCACTAATTTTGGTTGTCATATTCTAATGTATACTACTATAGCCATTTCCATTCCTTACAGTTCCTTTTCCAATCCTATGGGTGCTTTCACATGTTCCGCTGTAGAAACGCATATGCGAGCGGGCCCCTGTACTCTAGCGTCGTTATGAATGCGACACAAGTGGAACATGTGACCGCGGTCTATGGGTCCACAAAGAAAACTGATAAAACATCAATTTCTTTTTACTAATGAGGCTGAAAAAACTAGGGGTGATCTTTTCAATAGTAAACAAAGAGAATGTCCAGCAGAGTTGTGTTTCATTAAGAAATGTAGGCTTCTTTATTTAGTCCACATAAGGAAGAGCAGTTTAAGCGCAGAAATCAAAACAAAGTTGGAGCTATTTAAGGCCGTGGTCACACGTTGCATTTATATTACTTTTGAAACCCATTACAACAGCTGTTGAGAGGTCATTTTCCTAATTTCTTTACGGTTAATGTGTGTTTACAAAATGCATTGTAAACATGATGTTAACTTCTGTTAGCACGTGTATTTACATCGCTTTTACATTGCATTTTGGAAAGGCAAATGTTAACCATAATGAAATTGGGGAAATCGCCTCTCCTCAGCTTCTATAATGCATTTCAAAACGCAACCAAAATCAACGTGTGACTGCACCCTAAACAAAATGGCCCAGCAAACTCCACTCATCACCTGCCAACAACATGTATATAAGCATGTACACAATAGCAATTGATAAAATATAATAAAGAATTAAATAACTTAATAAAATTTTTTATGCTTAAGGCCACGTTCACGCGGTGCATCTTGTTTGCATTTACATTGCATTATAACAGCTGAGGAGAGGTGATTTGCCTAATTACATAACTGCTAAAGCTTGTGTACATCATCTTTTACATAGTCTTTTGTAGCTAGGCAAATTGCCTCTTAGTAGTTGTAGTGTTTCAAAATGCAATTTAACCACAAACAAAACAAAATGTGTGAATGGGGCCTAGGCATTTTGGAGCAATGCAATCAATTAGCAAAATCTAATACCACTTCCTGTTGAGAAGGGGGCATCTAAAGTGTCTTCCTCTCATGGTTTTATTGACTCTAGTGTTTATCTTCATGGACTAAGGGGAGATATTTTTGGGCTATGCTTCTAATACTATTATATTCCTTGGTGACAAACCAGTCCAGCACCACTAGAATCATGCCTAGACTTCAGTCCAAAAAGTAAATTGTTACAATTTCTGCTGTCACTCATGGTTCTAGCTCTTTTTAGACTCCATTGTCGAAACTCCTTGAGAAACCGACTTATGTTTGGGAAGATAAAATTACCTTCTGTAGGTTTTTAGTACAGATTTTTGAATTTTCAAAGAATATAAACTGTACCATCTCTATTCCAAGAATGAGTGAAAAACAAGCTCAAAGAATTAACATTTATGTATCTAATGAAATCCAGCAAGGCTGCCTTCCCACCAGGCTACATATAGATTGGCTTAATGAGGGCAAATTTTGATCCATATTTTGATATGAAACAATTGTTTAACAGGCAGTCCCCGTGGTGGTGGGGGGGGGGGGGGGGGCGAAGCTTCTATGGAACTCACGGGTAGTCCTGGCTGGCTAAATCCCGGCGGGCTGGGGCGTTCGGTCGGCTCCGTGCCTTCCCTTTCGCTGCCTTTCCAGTCCATTACCCTTGGCCGCCGCTCCTATGTTCGGCCGCCGCGCGCTCACCAACTACATTTCCCGGCGTCCTCGAGGTCCGATGACGACTTCTGGTCGGAAGTAGCGGTTCACAGGACCGCAATGCATTCCTGGGAACGGGAGCACAGCGTGGTGGCCTCTACAGGGGGATGGGCTCCCCATTTAAGGTATTTAAGTCACCTGGAGCGGGTTGGTCATGCTGATCTCAGGTCTAAGATCTGTGAGTGATGCTGCGTTGCTGTGCTCGTGTTTTCTGAAAACTTTCCTGTGTGCTTCCCCGGCTTTGTGATGGCTGATGAGGCAGACCCGACCTTCCTGCATCCTCGCGTTTCTGAGTGGGGTCATTTGTGCAGGATTGGGCTTTTACTGTGTGTAAAGGTAGCGGGTCATTTATTATCCTCCACTTGCCCTTTAAGGAGAGAGACCAGGGGTCTAAAGGAAAAGGCAAGGAGGATAAAGGGGATAAGACCAGCAGGTCTGAAAAACCCGAAAAAAGTCGACTTGGGAAGTGTAACATGTGTTCTCACTCTATGTCCGACTCATACAAAAAACCGATTTGCAAGTCATGCATCGACAATTTTATGGGAGAGGAAAAAACGTCCTTCTTAGATGAATTAAAGGGGTTTATTGAGGAGAAAATAAGTTCTTCAGTTGCCGCTGCTACATCCAGGCCCCCACCGAGTAAGAAGCCTAGAGTAGAGCCGGATTCTTCTCTATCTGAGGAGGGGGATGACTCTGAAGCTCTCCTCTTGTTCCTAGTGGGAAGATGATGATCCGACGGACATCACAAAAAATCAGAAGATACACGTCATCTGTTTCATTTGAGGAACTTGATGGTCTCCTAAAAGCAAACCCTGGCAGACCCTGGAGATTGAGGAGATTCTTCCTCCCAGGTCTAAGGAGGAGGAATTATTCGGCGGATTAAAAGCAAAACGTCAGAGGGTATTCCCTTTGAATGATACCTTAAAGGAGCTGGTATCAGAGGAATGGCGAGAGCCAGAAAGAGTCATTGGGGCACATTTACTTACCCGGCCCATTCGCGATCCAGCGGCGCGTTCTCTGCACAGGATTCGGGTCCGGCTGGGATTTAAGATGGTAGTTCCTCCGCCGTCCACCAGGCGGCGCTGCAGCGCCACCTGGTGGACGGCGGAGGAACTACCATCTTAGTTCTTGCAATTATACATTTTGACAATGTTACCTACTGAAAAAGCAAACAAGTCAGATCTCAACACTTCTAGTTCTTATATATCTATTTCTAGTTGATCAAATTTATTTCAAAGAAATATCTTGTATTTATGCAGCATTTTTACATTTTCAGGGACAGTAACTTATCCCTGTATTAGAGTTACCAAGTACAGACAGTCCCCTACTTAAGAACACCCGACTTACAGACGACCCCTTGTTACAAACGGACCTGTGGATGTTGGTAATTTACTGGACTTTAGTCCCAGGCTACAATGATCAACTGTAACACTTATCAAAGCTTTATTGTTAATCCTGGTTCTTATAACAACACAAAAGTTTTAAAATCCAATTGTCACAGAGACCAAAAAAAATTTGGCTGGGGTTACAATTCTAAAATATACAGTTCCGGCTTACATACATATTCAACTTAAGTACAAACCTACAGAACCTATCCTGTACGTAACCCGGGGACTGCCTGTAAATAAATTCAAATGATTAGAAGTTAAACCTGAAATTTCCTAAAAAAAAAAGGTTTGATCCTGCAAATGCCAAATCAGTAAAATGACTGATGCCTTCCTAGGTTAGAGAGGAGGGATCACATGACCTTGGCACTGGGTTGTAGGCTACCTTCAGCCAATCCAGAGGAGGATTATAGACATTTATTTTTGTTTAGAAGAGAGGAAATTATACCCTAGAAATAAATTCGGGGAGGGTCACAATTTCCTATGTAGGTGTGTCATCAATTTTATGGTTTAAGATGTTTTTTTTATGTTACTCTGTTTTGATAGTCCTTGTATTCTAGCAGATATTACCCTGAGATATGACAGGAGATTAATTATCAAAATGCAAATGATGTGACTACACAGAATGGTAAGCTCAATAATGAAGGGACAGGATGGAAATGGTACCGGAGAGGTATAAGCAAATGAACCAGGAAATCGGAAAGAAACATACAGAAAATACAACTCAGAATTTTAAAAAATATGAAAATGTTACAACGAATTAAACTCTTTCCGCTATTCTAAGGATCCCCGGCAAGAAGGTAGATCTCCATGTTGTTATTTTCACATATCTGCAAACCGCACAGCCTGGGGGACATACAACTGATCACACAAAAGCAGTACAGCGGCACAACAGTAAATAGTAAAAGAATGCAGAAGTGCAAACAGGGAACAAAAGAGTACAAAACACACATACAATAGGCTCCAAATTATTACTCCACTACTCACTATAGTGAGGGGGGGAATTTATCGGAGCTCAGTCTGACCCTGATTTAACATGCCAAGTCGGCCGCACGCCCTATGTTAAAGGTGCACCACAAAAAAGTTGGTGAACTCTATCTGACCAATGCAGGGAAGTGACAGATTCATGATTTCTGGCGCACATTCTTAATTATTATTATACAGGCAGAGCACTGTTAGTGCCGTTTCCCACATTCTTAGTAATTGTGCCCCGTTATATTCACACCTATTACAGGATCCTGGGCTGTAAAGCGGGAGGAGCACATTTATCATATGTTGGTGCTAATTGTAGCAGCGTAATGGGACACATTTACTTACCTGGTCCATTCGCGATCCCGCGGCACGTTGTCCGACGTGGATGCCGCGATTCACTAAGGTCTGTGCGCCCGATATCCACCAGGTGTTGCTGCTGCGCCGAGGTCCGCCGGAGTTCACCTTCTTTGTCCCGGTGCATGTGAGTACGTGTCAAGCGACACAAATTCTTTTTTAAATGCCGCAGTTTTTCCGAATCCATTGGGTTTTCCTACGGCCACGCCCCCCACCCCATTCCCGTCACATGCAAGCCAATGCAACACAATCCGATCGCGTGCACCAAAAACCCGGGGCAATTCTGGGACAAACGGCGCAAAACGGTGATATTCGGGAAAACCCGCGATTTGGCCCCTTAGTAAATGAGCCCCATTATGTCCCCCCCCCCCTCCCCCGCGCACCCGGCACGTATATCCTGAAAGCCTTCAGCAGTTTCAAATGTGGATATCAACTTCTCAGTTTTTTTTAGTCACTTTGCCTTGCAAAAAAATTTTGACGCATTGGGGCACATTTACTTACCCGGCCCATTCGCGATCCAGCGGCGCCTTCTCTGCACAGGATTCGGGTCCGGCTGGGATTTAAGATGGTAGTTCCTCCGCCGTCCACCAGGTGGCGCTGCAGCGCCGAAAATAATCTTAACGCCCCGGAATGCACCATCCCATAGAAGGTGAAGGTGAGCGCTCCCCAAGCGACACATTTTCGGTTTTTAAATGCGGCGGTTTTTCCGAATACGTCGGGTTTTCGTTCGGCCACGCCCCCCCGATTTCTGTCGCGCGCATGCCGGCCCCGATGCGCCACAATCCGATCGCGTGCGCCAAAAACCCGGGGCAATTCATGTACAAGCGGCGCAAATCGGAAATATTCGGGTAACACGTCGGGAAAACGCGAATCGGGCCCTTAGTAAATGACCCCCATTGTGTCCGTGGGATTTGTTTAAAGGGAATGTATCGCCAGTTTGTTTACCTATTAAAATTAGATAGCGTAACATTATAATTTCTTCAAATCTTTTCCTTATACCTTATTTTTTTTTTTTGCTCTCTCCATGATCCAGTGGGTGCTGCTATTTTACTAGATCTCTATGAACAGCATTTAGTGAGGCTTGTACTGTTGTATAAGGCTTTATGAATTCACAATTCTTGGTGCACAGACTGGAGTTGTAACTTTTCCCCACTTACACAACATCTACACCAAGTGGGTGTGGAGCGAGCCGGCCAATTTCTGGTGCGTGTTATAGCACAATTATATGGATTTTTTCTTTGGGTTCTGCCAGGGCCGGCTCCAGGTTTTAGTGGGCCCCTGGGCGACAGAGCAGCCAGAGGAGTCCAAGGTGTGGGACACTTGCCCAAAAATGGATGTGAAAGTCACAAAGATCGTAAAGAAGACTGATCTTCCGTTTGAGGACGCGGCACAATTAAAGGACTCGATGGATAGGAAGTCGGACTCTCTATTAAGGAAGGCCTGGGAGACATCCATGCTCAATCTGAAGACAAATCTAGCTTCTACTTCAGTAGCAAGGAACTTGCTGTACTGGTTAAACGAACTGGAATCCCACATCAAGGAGGGAACTCCAAGGTCAACAATCTTGAAGAACTTTCCTTTGCTGAAATCAGCAACAGCTTTCCTAGCAGATTCCGCGGCTGAGGGAATCCGTTTTGCCTCCAAGGAGGGGGCACTCACTAATTCTACACGAAGGGCACTGTGGCTGAAACAGTGGAACGGAGATATCCGTTCTAAAGCGAAGTTGTGCAGCCTCCCCTTCTCAGGGGAATTCATATTTGGGCCAGAACTGGATGCTATACTCGAGAGCATCAGATAAGAAGGGCTTTCCTGAGAGATCGATACCCAAGAAACAGCCCTTTCGGGACTTCAAAAAGGATTCATATAAGGATAAAGGGGGAAAAAGGGACGCTGGAGCTACCCGAAAGGAGGTAAAGGGAGAGGGTTTCTGTTCTCCACCCTAACAGACCCTAATAGAAACAAAAAACATTGATGCCATGGTAGGGGGAAGATTGCTAAGGTTCAGAGGAGAATGGACAAAGATCGCTTTAAATCCCTGGGTCTTAGATATATTACTGCACGGTTACAATATCGAATTCTACAAACTTCCCCCTACAAAATACATGCCACCTTCATCATCTATATCGATTAGGGAACCCTACATGAAAATTCTAGATGATAGAATTGTACTGTTGTTGGATCCAAATTTTGTTCCCAAGGTGGTTTCTGATTTCCACAGGAATCAGGAGATTATCCTGCCTTCCTTCTTCAGCAAGAGAACAAGAATGGAATTCTTGGGATGTAAGACGTTCTGTCATAAAATACTTACAGATCACTGAAACCTGGTGTATTGACTCTAATCTTTTCATCCAATTTCAGGGGAAAAACAAGGGGAGGAAGGCGTCGAAGGCGACTATCGCAAGATGGCTGAGACTGGCGAATGCTACATGCTACTACGATCTACAGAAAATGCCAATACCATCAGGAATCCGAGCTCATTCGACCAGGGCCATGTCCACATCCTGGGTGGAAAGAGGAGCGTCACTGGATCAGATTTGAAGGGCCGCAACCTGGTCTTCATCCACTACGTTCTCTAAGCTTTAGAGACTGGACTTGCACTTATCAAAAGACTTATCATTTAGACGCAAGATGTTACAGGCAGTAATCCCTCCCTAAAGCTTACTAATTTTGTAAGTCTCCAGGTTGGGCCGTCATGGGGGACGAAGCGGAAATTGTGAATTAGATTACTCACCGGTAATTCTATTTCCGTTAGTCCACCATGACGGCCTATATATTTTCCCTCCCAGTTGGAAATTCCTTATTTCTGTATTTTTGCTTTTCAGATGAGTTTTGTATGTGGAGCAAACATACTAATAAATCTGGTTGTATCTTCCTCAGCATGGTTAACCTCTCTTCTTCCTGTCCCTGCGGAGGTCAAGGGGTATCCTCCAGGTTTGGCCGTCATGGTGGACTAACGGAAATAGAATTACCGGTGAGTAATCTAATTCACAATTTTATAATTGTAGATCCAGGCAGCGGCGCCTAAGGGAGGGCGGAGGTGCTCCGTGCGCCTTAAATCGATCCCGGTGTGTCGCGCGGAGGCATATTGCGCGATCGGAAGTAACGCTCCGATGCCGGGTCTCGGAGCATGAACGCCGGCTGCAGCCTTCAACAGGGGGATGGGCTCCCCTAGAAGGTATTTAAGTCAGTTTATTGCGGGTACACGTTGATCTGAGGTCTAAGTTCAAAGTTTTTTTTTCTGGACTCTCGTGCAGCCATGTTTTTTGTCTCCCTGCCATCACAGCCATGTCTGAAGAGGCAGATGCAGGCTCTCTCCACCCGCTGGTACCCGTAAGTGCCCTGGAGGAGTCCTCCACATGGTATATGTGTTTATTAAGGTCTCTTGCAATGAATCCTCCTCCTTCCCTTCCAGGAGGAATCTGGGGGAAAGGCAAGGAGGAGAAGCAGGAGAAAGGGGGCAAAGTGGCGAGATCAAAATCATCTGATGTTCAGAGCAGAAGATGTAATATGTGCATTAGCAAGTTACCCGATACGCATAAGAAGCCGATATGTAAATCTTGCATAGATAGATTGAGATGAAAAAACCTCCTTTATGGATGAGATTAAGGAGTTTATTGAAGAAAAATTTATATCCCTTGCTTCAACCTCTCAGGTTCTTCAGGGTCCCTCCCCTAAAAGAGCCCGTATGGATCTAGATTTAGCCACTCCTCCATCAGATTCAGATGTCTCAGAATCTCTGTCCTGTTCTTATAAAGATTCAGAAGTAACGCATTCTGATTTACGAGACTCTGAAGCCAGGTATTCGTTCCCTATTGAGGAAATGGAAAGGCTGCTCAAAGGAGTAAGGCATACACTAAATATCGAAGACATAATCCCTCCTAGATCAGTCGAAGAGCGTCCACCAGGTGGCGCTGCAGCGCCGAAAATAATCTTAACGCCCCGAATGCACCATCCCATAGAACAGTGATGGCTAACCTTTTAGAGGCCGAGTGCCCAAACTACAGCAAAGACCCGCTTATTTATCGCAAAGTGCCAACACAGAAATGTAACTTGTGATTTATACTCCTTTCTCTGTCACAGTTTTCATTGATACCAGCACCTGAGGACACCAATAACGCAGAAAATAGTCCCAGATACAGCTGTCACTTTAAAATAGCTCTGTGCACAGCAAGTCCTGGGCTGTCTGGGACTGCAGGAAGATACCTGGAGTCATCTGTGGTGATGGCCTGAGTGCCCACAGAAAGGGCTCTGAGTGCCACCTCTGGCACCAGTGCCATAGGTTCGCCATCACTGCCATAGAAGGTGAAGGTGAGCGCTCCCCAAGCGACACATTTCGGTTTTTAAATGCGGCGGTTTTTCCGAATACGTCGGGTTTTCGTTCGGCCACGCCCCCCCGATTTCTGTCGCGCGCATGCCGGCCCCGATGCGCCACAATCCGATCGCGTGCGCCAAAAACCCGGGGCAATTCATGTACAAGCGGCGCAAATCGGAAATATTCGGGTAACACGTCGGGAAAACGCGAATCGGGCCCTTAGTAAATGACCCCCTATGTGTTGACTGCTCCCAGGTCCTCTCCTGCTGCTACACTCTATGTCCTGACTGCTCCCAGGTCCTCTCCTGCCGCTACACTCTATGTCCTGACTGCTCCCAGGTCCTCTCCTACCGCTACACTCTATGTGCTGACTGCTCCCAGGTCCTCTCCTGCCGCTACACTCTATGTCCTGACTGCTCCCAGGTCCTCTCCTGCCGCTACACTCTATGTGCTGACTGCTCCCAGGTCCTCTCCTGCTGCTACACTCTATGTCCTGACTGCTCCCAGGTCCTCTCCTGCTGCTACACTCTATGTCCTGACTGCTCCCAGGTCCTCTCCTGCCGCTACACTCTATGTCCTGACTGCTCCCAGGTCCTCTCCTGCCGCTACACTTTGTGTCCTGACTGATCCCAGGTCCTCTCCTGCCACTACACTCTATGTGCTGACTGCTCCTAGGTCCTCTCCTACCGCTACACTCTATGTCAGTGATGGCTAACCTATGGCACTGGTGCCAGAGGTGGCACTCAGAGCCCTTTCTGTGGGCACTCAGGCCATCACCAGAGATGACTGCAGGTATCTTCCTGCAGTCCCAGACAGCCCAGGACTTGCTGTGCTCAGTGCTATTTTAAAGTGACAGCGCTATGTAGGTCTCTGGGTACTTGCACTTTGTTTTTACTGTTCATACCACTGTAATTTTTTTTTACAACTATGTTTTTACTCAATAAACACTTATTGAACCATAAAGTGACAGCGCTACCTGGGACTATTTTCTGCTTTATTGGTGTCCTCAGGGTGCCGGTATCAATGAAAACTGTGACAGAGAAGGGAGTATAAATCACAAATTAAATTTCTGTGTTGGCACTGCGATAAATAAGGGGGTCTTTGTTGTAGTTTGGGCACTCAGTCTCTAAAAGGTTTGCCATCACTGCTCTATGTGCTGACTGCTCCCAGGTCCTCTCCTACCGCTACACTCTATGTGCTGACTGCTCCCAGGTCCCCTCCTGCTGCTACACTCTATGTCCTGACTGCTCCCAGGTCCTCTCCTGCCGCTACACTATGCGCCACAATCCGATCGCGTGCGCCAAAACCCGGGGCAATTCATGTACAAGCGGCGCAAATCGGAAATATTCGGGTAACACGTCGGGAAAACGCGAATCGGGCCCTTAGTAAATGACCCCCATTGTGTTGCCCTTTTCAATGGGTTTTTGGTTAAAGTGTTTTTACTTGGTGTTTTTTTTTTTTTTTTAATTAAATGTTCACAGTAAATCAGATGATAAAGTATCAAGTTTCATACATTTGTCACAAATGAGCAGTGATAAAGGAAGGGTTTGTCGAGGTGCGTTTTTCAAAGAGGTTGCGTTTGTGATCTGTTTTGAAACACATGTGATTACATGAACAGCCGGGAGATACACTAAATATCGAAGACATAATCCCTCCTAGATCAGTCGAAGAGGATCTTTTTGGAGGATTGAGGAATAAAAAGCGAAGGGTCCTACCCGTCAATGATGCCTTAAAACATCTGATTACGGGAGAATGGCAAGAATCTGAAAAGAAGATAAGGGTCTTTCAGGAAGCGACTTCTGTTCGAGCCTAACGATTCGAAAATTTGGGACGCCTGTCCTAAAGTGGACGTACAAGTCTCCAAGGTATCTAAAATTTCAGGAAGCGACTTCTGTTCGAGCCTAACGATTCGAAAATTTGGGACGCCTGTCCTAAAGTGGACGTACAAGTCTCCAAGGTATCTAAAAAGATGGATTTACCGTTTGAAGATGCAGGACAGCTTCGGGATCCTATGGATTGTAAATCCGAAGCACTACTCAAGAAAGCATGGGATACATCTATGCTAAATCTTAAGACAAACCTGACAGCTACCTCTGTAGCCAGGACACTACTCTTCTGGCTGAAAGAGCTGGAAAATCACAATAAGGACCATACTCCCAGAGAAGTTATCCTAGAGAATATTCCTCTCCTTAAATTAGCGGCAGCCTTTTTAGCTGTTGCCTCAGCAGAGTCCATCAGATTTTCCGCTAAAGAAGGGGCCCTATCCAACGCATCCAGGTGAGTGCTTTGGCTAAAGAAATGGGGAGGAGACATCCGTTCCAAAACAAAATTGTGTGGAGTCCCCTTTTCCGGCGAGTTCGTCTTCGGCCCGGACCTCAATGCCATTCTCGAGAAAGCCGCCGACAAGAAGATGGGATTTCCGGAAAATCGACCCGACAACAAAAGGAGATTTTTTCGTGGCCCCAAGGACCAAAGGGAGAGCTACAGAGGAAAGGGCAAACAAGGCTGCTGGAGCTATCCCAAGGGAGGCAGAGGTCGTGGCTTCTTGTTCTCCTCAAATAGTGACCCATCAAAAAGTAAGAAGCAGTGACGCCAGGGTTGGGGGAAGACTCACATTTTATTTCTGATAGCTATAACCTCAGCCCAAAGACTAGGAGAACTCCAAGCCTTTTCTATACAAGAGTCTTACTTAAAAATTTTAGATGACAGAATTATAATAACTATTGACTCTGCTTTTGTTCCTAACGTCTTGGATTTCCACAGAAATCAGGAAATTATCCTGCCCTCATTTTGCAATAATCTGACATCCTCCAAGGAGGCCGAATGGCATACGCTTGATGTAAGGCGCATGATATTAAAATACCTTCAATCCACCGAGGAATGGCAAGTAGATAATAACCTCTTCATTCAATTCCAGGGGCCCAACAAGGGAAAAAAGGCATCTAAGGTCACTATCGCTAGATGGCTCAAGATGGCAATTTCAAAGTGTTACAGCCTACAGAACAAGCCAGTACCATCGAACATAAGGGCTCACTCCACGAGAGCCATGTCTACATCGTGGGCAGAAAGAAGGGGAGCTACGCTAGACCAGATCTGCAGGGCAGCAACTTGGGCTTCCCAAAATACATTCCTAAAACACTACAGATTGGACATGCCAAAGAATCCCAACCCAACTTATCTCATTTGATAAGTCTCCAGGTGGCCGTCATGGGGGACGTGGTGGAAATTAAGATTTAGAATCTACCGTTAAATCAGTTTCTACTAGTCCACCATGACGGCCTATTTATTCCCTCCCTAATATTGATTGTTTTGTTGTATTCTTGTGTGTGACTTAACATACTAAATAAATACATTTGCATCCATTCCAGGTATATATTATAGCCGACACCCTCCTCTAACCCTGACCGCGGTGTGCTAGGGGCATTTAACTGGATTCGGACCCCCCGCGGCGCTTACCGGGGGGTCCCGCTGCTCTGATCGCAGCCCCGGGACTGCCGGTGACCGGGGCTGCGCGATCTTCTTCCGGGTGCCGGGTCCGTGCCTTCTGGCAGGACCCGGCTGTGACACACTGAGTGTCACAGCTGAGTGCCATGCTCAGTGTGTCACATAATACAGTGTTATATATCTGTATTACACTGTATTAGGTGAAGAATAGCTTGAACAAGTGATCAGTGGATCACTTGTTCAAGCTAACCTGTAAAAGTAAAGTTAAAAACACTGAATAAACACAATTTTTAATAAAAATAATTAATTAGAGTTAAAGTCCCCTAAACACAAACATTCCCTATACACATCTAATAAAGTAAAAATACCTGAAAATCACCAAAACCCCCCACATATTTGGTATCGCCGCATCCGTAACAATCTGTACAATAAGTCAGAAACATTATTGGACCCGTACGA